>JAZDUA010001405.1:0-81995 GCA_038098605.1 Gryllus longicercus
GTTTTGATTAAATGATTAAAAATCCACGTTTGATTGATCCACAATTGATTAAAAATCCACGTTTTATTTAATATTAAAAATAATTTTTCTAATAAGTGGTGCTCATTTGTATTTCCTAACAACATTCAAGATATTTCTGATTAATATATTTAATCGCCACAAGGGGTATTACTAAACAGCAACAATCATTGTATAAGTATGGCACCTACCTGTTGGAGGACGTCCTCGCCCTACATGCGAATACAAGCAAATAAAGCAAACGAGGATCAGTGAAGAAGCAAGAAAGCAACGTTCTTCACCTCCCTTCCAGAGGAGCTGGACTGTCCGGTGATCGCGGCGTTCACCACGCGAAATGTTATGAGAGTCAACATGGCTACGCAGCGTACACCGGGCACTTCAACTTCAGACAAAAGAGCCTTCATAACTTTTCTAGGAAAGTTTTAAGACGTCAGGTGTATCAAAGGGGCTCGAAATATCTATTTAATCTTACAAACGGCATTCGTTGCGAGGTTTCTCGAGCAAACTGAGTATCAACACCAATTTTTGGCTTTTTTAAAAATAGACACAATTTCGTAAAAAAGAGCAATTTCCTTCAATTTATTGAAAAAAATGCAAATCCCAATATGTAAGGTGCACTCAGAGATGGGTTCGTCTCATCTCCCAAACAACAAAAAATGTCGTTTGTAATAAGACCTATATGTAACTCCAAAAATTGTATTTCTATCTATACTGTTTTAGTTTTTTTTAATTTGTTGCATCTAAATTGACGATTATTGATGTTTAAGATTCATATTACTGGGCCTGGAGTAGCGCCTGGGTTGGACTGAGTTGGACTAGCCCTTATAAAGCATGCAAACTCGATTTGTTACAGCAAATTTCACATGAGATTGTCCGGGAATCGAATCCGAACCTCCTTGGTGTGAGGCAAGCAACTTCGCTCATCTGAGCGGTTAAGTTTCATGAAACGATAAACTCACACTTTTGTAAAGATGAAGCAAACAAAGGAGGGCCTGGAATTTGCGTTCAGTCATTCTCCCGTACCAGCTTTTTCGGGATATTAGTTGTGAGTAATGAGTTAGATTATAACAAGAGCATAATTTTGTACAAGATGTTTGGTTAGCGTGTAAAAGTATTGTGCTTGTCTATAGCCAGGAGGGCAGCGGGCAAGGGCGCACGCACCTGACTCGAGCGAGTGCGTGGAGGAGGCGAGGTTGAAGTCGGACTTTGCGCGCGAGAGCGGCTTGAGCGGGCTGGCGGCCTCGTTGATGCAGCGCACGTCCAGGCACGACGCGTCCATGGACTTGGTCTTGCGCAGCTGCGACGCCAGCGACAGCCGCTCCTCGTCCTCGTACTCGTCCGCGTCGGGGCTGCGCGGGCACGCGTACGCGTCCTCGTCCGACCAGAAGTTGACGTGCTGCGCACACGCGCGCGCCGCGCCCCGCCCGGCCCCGCGTCAGACACGTCGGAAGGAGATCGTGCTCACGCGGGGTAGCGAGGGAAAGAGAGGGAGAACGAGAGAGATAAGGAGAGTGAAATAGTCGAAGAAAGAGAGAGAGAAAGAAAGAAAGAGAGAGAGAAAGAAAGAGATAGAGAAAGAAAGAGAGAGAGAAAGAAAAGAGAAGAGAAAGAAAGAGAGAGAGAAAGAAAGAGAGAGAAGAAAGAAAGAGAGAGAGAAAGAAAGAGAGGTAAGAGAAAGAAAGAGAGAGATGAAAGAGAGAGAAGAGAGAGAAGAAAGAGAGAAAGAAAGAGAGAGAGATAAGAAAAAGAGAGAAGAAAGAGAGAGAAAGAAAAGAGAGAGAGAAAGAAAGAGAGCAGAAAGAAAGAGAGAGAGAAAGAAAGAGAGAGAAAGAAAGAGAGAGAGAAAGAAAGAGAGAAAGAAAGAGAGAGAGAAAGAAAGAGAGAGAGAAAGAAAGAGAGAGAGAAAGAAAGAGAGAGAGAAAGAAAGAGAGAGAGAAAGAAAGAGAAAAGAGAAAGAAAGAGAGAGAGAAAGAAAGAGAGAGAGAAAGAAAGAGAGAGAAAGAAAGAGAGAGAGAAAGAAAGAAAGAGAGAAAGAAAGAAAGAGAGAGAAAGAAAGAGAGAGAGAAAGAGAGAGGGGAGAAAGAGGGAGAAAGAGAGAGAGAGACAAAGGCAATCGTATACGACCGGAATTACATTCCGTACAATTACACTACAAGTTTACAAATGAGTCCGAATTACATACAAGTTTTATCATTCCAGCATACGATTTAAACACTTTATTACGTTTCATATCTTCAATGTCTTAATCTAATGTTTTCAACTCTTGTATTTGAAAGAGTAAATACTCTTATTTCTTTAACACAATTTACAACATACGATGTTATATTACATAACATACGTTTTATAACTGTGAGGGAAGTGTTCAACTTGAGCTTTTTCACATTTTAAAACGCACATTCATTCAATGACCCTTAAAGCTCACAGAACTTATAGGAAATCAACAAGATATGATATGACATATGATTCTTTCGACTAAATAGTAATTAAAATGGAGTCTCATCCCTTATCGTAACCCTTTTCACGAATTAATTTGTCACAAGAGAGGTGAATGACAGTGAAGAACAAATACTAGGAAGGAGGGCATTGTTTGTTCAAATGACAATTAATCATAACTCATTTAAAAAGTTTGTTGGCATAAGATGCGTTGAAAATAATGCTTCCGACGGACTCAAGGGCATTTGATGATAATCATTTATGCCGGATCCTGCAGCCTCGTCATAAACTTGAGCTGGGGCAGCGAAGCGTGAACTCTGCCCTAAATTGTTCGCTGCCAAGAAAGTACTTTATAATGAAATGCTTTGGACAGATTTAAAAGACGTTTTATACGATCGTATTAATCACGTAGACCTAAGCCCGGGGCTCCGTCATGGACTTGGACTTGCGTAGCGAAGCGGCTTTGGCCAGCAATTTATAATTCAGTGCATTGGTGCAACTCAAAGACATTTCATGCTAATCATAAAGGTACAAGGCCAGATCCTTGCCGTGAACTTGGACACAGGTAGCGAAGCGTCAACTCCGCCTTAAAGTTTTAGATGATTAAAAAGACGCCATTCCCCTCGCGGCTCCGTGTTTTTGTTTGCCATCTTATCGCAGGAGTGAGTCGATTCCTTCACCTGAGATGCGAAAAGGAGTAAGAGCCAACTATCCCACTCTTTGCTCTTCACCGTCAATTTCCTCGCACGACCAGTTAATTCGTGAAAGGGGGTTACGATAAGGATACGACTCCATTTTAATAACTCTTTAGCCGAAAGAATCCTACGGGGGGAACTATCTTGATGATTCCTATATGTTCTGGGAGTTTCAAGGGTCATTGAATGATTGTGCAAGATATGCTACGCGTTTTAAATGTGAAAGAGTTCCAGTTGAACAGTTCCTCACAGGTATAAAAGATATGTTTTGTACTATAACATCGTATGTTGTAAATTTTGTTAAAGGAATTTAAGTGTTTACTCTTTCAAATATAAGAGTCGAAAAATAAGTTGAGTTCTATTCATCCGACAAGTGGAGAGAACCTACCCTGAGGCGGCCGGTGAGCACGGACTGGACGCCGTCGGGCAGGAACTCGCGCGTGCCGGCCACGTCCTGCCAGCCGTCCAGGTGGCGCTGCAGGGTGGAGCTGCCCAGCGAGTTGGTACGCCAGGTAGTGCTTCGCCAGCGAGCACTGCCGCTCCAGCACGAAGCCGTAGCGCCGCGCTCCTGCGTCATGGCCTGCGCCAGGCGCGCTCTTGCAGCTCTTGCAGCAGCCGCGCGCTCTTTCGCAAAATTCAAATAATTTCCCCCCTTTCTTTTAGCCAGTTAGTGAAAACATCATTCATTCTTTAACCATCTTTAGTATCATTCACTCTGTTTATATCTAATTAGATAGCTTATTGTATGCATATATTATGTTGTCTTATAACCAAGCGCGCGCTCTTGCACCAAGCGACGTGACGTTTTATTTGTAAGTAGGAAAGGTTGTGAAACGACGCCGAAAGGCAGAATCAAGATGCAAAATAAAACTACTTTAAACACGTGTGTCATGCACTATATTCTAGACAGTCTTACCGATTTTCCGTCAATTTTCGTTTCTGTTCTTTATGTTGTTTTTTGTGTTCTTTTTCACCTTTTTTTCTTTTCGGTTATTTTTGTCCTTCCGGTTGACGAAAGTATTTTGTTTTCTTTGTACGTTCACAGATTTATCAAAACACTTGAGCATCGTCTCACTTTAAGCCTTCGTGCTAAGAATTGAACCTAAGCACTCTACGCATGCCCTGAAAGACCCGCTTTTCGTAGTGGCTGCCTAAAAAAGTAATTCTTATTTATATGCTTTTTCTTGTAAGAAGATGGAATTAGGAAAAGTATTGAATGGCACAGGGCTGATATTCAAAAACGTAATTATTTACTTACACACTTTAAATATTGCCTCAGTTTACAAACATCAACCGCGTTCATTTGCCCTATATCGTTCTAAATGACGTTAACACCCTTATGTTCACGTGCGAGTGAGTGTACACACGCGAGTGTAAAGCGCAGCTTATTCAGTGTCCACCGTACTGTTGGTCTCCGTAGTCAATTGAAGGAGTATTTACTACTGGTACAATGCTTTTTAAACTGCAGATACAGTCATAATTTGGTTTATCGATTGAATATCGTTTGTAATTTGTCGTTCGTTGAATGCGATGTTAAGTATGTTAGACCGAAAATTACGGCGACCATGGAAATGTGAGGTACTACAACTTTCAAAATATAGTTTCAAAATAAAGTTTGTGAATATGTACCAAAAAAAGTGTTAATTTAATAAACAACCGACAAATGTGAAATATTATTGAAAGCATTTCGCTGTTGCGATAATTTTGGAATATTTTAATTGTGCGCAAATACGCCACGCGTATTTTAATGACATTTTAGACACACGCGAATACAGATTTATTCGTCGAATAATACGGCAAATATTTCGATGTTTTCATTGGACGATGTTTTTCCAAGATGGCGAGGATATTCACTTTAAATAAACAAGCGACTTTATTTCGTGACCATCCATCTTTAAGAGGATGAACATAAAATAGAAATTCACCACTGTTGAGCAAGTAGTAGAATGCAATTAGCACCGAAAGAGCAACGTGTATACCAACACATCTGCGGTAGAAATCAAGGAACTTTGAATCCCTACGAGAGGATACTCACAGCTGATAAAACTCCTGCAGCTCACACGCTACTGCGAATAACTGGCAGTGCTCATTCAAATTTCTTTATTTACATTTAATGCAATGAATATATTATTAAAATTAAATTATCAAAAACCCACTATGTTCTTCTGGATCGTAAAGAACGTCATATCGTTATATTGATTATGAGATTGGGAATTTTTTTTTTTTAGAAAAAAAAAAGTTTTTCTGAAATTTTTTGTTGTACTCACTGTCTTTAGACTCTGCTCACAGAAGTCGTCCAACTTGGTTTTTTCTTCCTCAAGCACCTGCATATTCTGTCATAGAAAATTGAATTTTTATAGAAATCACTTAACAATTAATGCTAGTGTAGGTATTGGATATAAGGCAATTCATTAACAACAGGGAAATATTATTCCTTATTATTTCTACTAAATACACAAATGACATTAAAGAACAATTGTATAAGAAATTTGTTAGGCCTGAAGTAATTAAGAAAAATAAACTTCTAATCATAAAATGAAAGAAGGAATATAAAATTCTCGGATTCACAAATCACTTTTGGCAGTAATTTTTCCGTCTGAAATTAATATTTCCTTATCGAATTTTAAAAGATCGGTAATGGTATTTACTGTTGAAGTAATCACTAGAACATTTCAAACATATTTGTATTACGTGAACCTTACATGCGTGACTAATGTATTTTTTCTATTTAATTACGTAGAACTTGTATTCTGGTTACAACATTTACTGTGAAAATATTCCAAGCATTTGTGTTGAAAATAATCTAGTTCAATATATTTAAATTAGTTTTAGAAACGCAACTCTTGATACCGTATAACAAAAGTTTGCACAAACGGTTCACACAAACGTTTAATCGGGTAGGCAGAATGAGCCATAAAGTGCGAAGTACACAAAACAGAAATATTTATTCATCAGGTCTGAATAGCCGTTGTCGCTAAGGTTGAAGGGCCGTAGCTGCATAATCTTAAAGGGTTGCGGGTTCCGAACATATGCGAGTTCCGCTACCGTTACCCCAAAGTTACAAAACTAATGTTATTGGAGTGGTTGCTCTATGACCTTAGTAGCCAAAAGGCGATCTTAAGTAAAAAAGAATAAAACACATTTGATATGATAGTATATTTTTGAAATTTTAAAAAGGTCCACCTGACCTTGAGCTCCTTGTCCATGGCTATGCCGGTCTTGGAGGCGCCCTTGCTTTTCTTGCGCTGCTTCTTCATGATGGCCGCCGCCTTGCTGTACGTCTCGTAGCGCTGCTTGTGCTGCTGGAGGAAGCGCTTCTGCTCGCTCTGCAACAAAGGACGGTCGCCGTTCGCTGCCTCGCGGAGGTCGTTTGCCCCCGCTGGAACTGCGCCCGGGCGGAGTGGCATCTCTTTGCAACCCTGAGTTTTGATTGTTTTAGACCCCAAATAGCCTGCAACGTCACTGACCACGCAGGACGATAACTTCAGTATTAAGAAGACTTGTTAATTCGCTTTGAAACTGTCAATAAAATTCACATTCTGGAAAATATATTTTTCTCTGATTGTTTTACGCTAATAATTTTCTTGATATTCCTGCAAGAACAGTATTACTGGTTTTCTGCCTTTGTTTACAATTAGTTTTCTGCTAAATAACTACTACTTAAAATTTGACAATACGAATATAATTAAATTGTGTTTCTTGAAGATAGACTATTTTATAAGAAATACTTATTAGTAGTATTTATAATTTCACAGTTACAAAAAATCATATTGAAACAAAACTACAATAAATAATTCTAGTAAAAAATGTTTTTTTGTGTGTTTTAAGTTATAAGTATTGATCTATAAAATGAACAATAATTAGGTGCAATGAAAAAACTAAAATATATTAATTAAATAAAGATTTTTCTAACATTTTAGCTAAATATTTTTCTGAATAAGAAAGAAAAGCAGTATTCGATAGTAAAGCTACGCTATTATAGCATCAATAGTTTGTCTTGTCAATTTCGAAAGGTGTTATATACTTAAAAACTGCAAACATTTGTAAACATGCAAAAAAAGCAAAAAAAAAAAAAAAAATATTTTTTGCTTCTAAATAGAATGTGTTTAAAATATTTGAAAAGTAGTGTTATATGTAGCCTGAGGAAGACAATATTAGAGTTACGATATCAAATTTCTTCTCTCTCAAAGGACAGCAGTGAAACGTATAAGAGAGAATTTCTTATTCCAGAAAAATGTAAATGCCAGTAAAAACATTCACTAGGTTGACGAATTGCTTGACAAAGTACTTGCCTTCCATGTCATCAAATTTCTACAAACAGCATATATGAGAATGTCCCTCTTACTTATGAATGTATTCATGGGCCAGAAGTTCAGCTCAAGATATTCAACATTCGAATGCGGATACATTTGGCAGAAAATGTTGTGGATTTAATATAACTAATGGAACGGAAATTTTTTGTGGCAGGATCGCGGACACGAGGAATGTCTTGCTTAGGGCGAGGGTGGGGATGGGGAGGGTCAGCACGGGCGACGGAGGGAAGGAAGGGTCAACGTTGCTCCGAGGCCTTCAGTAAATCAAAGGGATTTGTGTCCAGGGTGTTCCTGCCTCCCCTGGAAAGGGAGCCGCTGCCCAGCAGCGCGCCCTAGCCGTGGATCACCGCATTTTCCGCAGGCCCGCCCGCCATAATTCAACCGCTGCCTCTATCCATCCGTCTTGCAAACAGCTACTGCTTCGCGGGACACCCTTTGGGGCAAATATTTTGTCTAAGTTTAGAAATTTATAATTAACAAATTTTTGTACATGAATTTTAAAATACAAAGTATTGTACGGTTCACTAGTAAGTTTTATAGTTTATTCCTCCGGTTCAAGATGTTTTTGTAACCTAACGTGTCGTAATATATCCACATTGACAATTACTTCCCGAAAGCAAGTTATATTGGGTGAATCACAATCGTGAAATTATAACATAAGCAATATATCATCGACTTTCCGGAAACTTTTAGTTTAATTTTCATTCCATGTGTTAAATTCTGCTTAATTTAACTTTTAACTATATTCTAACTGTATTAATCATAATTGTAAATGTTCGTTTTGTAAAGCTATGAGTTATATGGTCTGTAACTCGACGAATATTGTCAGTGAATCAGTGAGGCAATTTATCCTATATTTGAGAAAATTTTTCTCAATCTCTCTTCGTTTACATACCAACTACAAATCTGGTACAATTTTACGATATACCTAAACAAAAATTCTGTCTAATCGAGTTAATTTAATTTGTATGAAGTATTATTTTCCTTATTATGGGAAATTTAACTTTCATCGGTGAATTATGAATCTGATTTTGATCTGTAATTGAAGTAGTACTAGAGGCGTTTGAAACGAAGATGAAACGTACCGGTGCAGATATGGCTATCATGCATTGATTTTTTTAAAGCGAGGGCGTTGAAAGCACTGGAATGGTCTCTCCACTTTAACGCGAATATGAAAGACAGAAGAAATACAAGAGTTTGTTTTCCGGAAATTGGCAAAATTACAGGAAGAAGCGAAAACAGTTTGTAGCAATATCCGTCCAGTAGTGAAAAATGGTGACGTCTACTCGGTCACGCCGTCTAGAAGAAAGGGAACGTTAATTTCGTAGGCTGTTCCTTCACAAATAAATTCATCTGGATGAATGCTGCCGGAAGTCCTTTACAGTCTGCAGCAATAAGAGAAAGCTCCGGGCAAACAGAAAATGAGAAATGGGAGCAAGGTTTTCATTCTGCAAATATATCACAAATTTGATGGAAAAGTTTGCACAGAAAAGAGGACGATTTCCACCCAGATGAAACGGGGGTAAAGTACTGATGATTCACATTGACACAAAACTCACCTGAACTACTTTCGTGTCCTTTTCCAAGTTTGTTTCCAAAGGCAAAAGTAGATCCACATAGAAAGCTTTGAGCTGAAACAATGGAAAATGAAATACTGACAACTATATTCACTCTAAGAAACATCAGCAGTAATAAAAACTCCCTTATGAACATATGCATACAAATATACCCAGTTTCTCTGATTTTCTTTCTACCCTGTTAAACTTATTTTGTTAGCATAAATTGATGATAATTTTAAAACTTTTGAAAATTACACAGGTTACTAAAATATATACTTTATAATTATAACATTTCAGTAATAATATTGAAAAAATAAGTATTTCTCGCGCAACTTTTCTTGAACGATGACCTTGCTTCCCCTTCTCTAGCACAATACACATTTGACGACAAAAGCTCGCAGCGAGCACTAATGACAACATTCCAAACACATCTTTACTGGCCCGAAATAGAATCTATTTTCTGTTGAAGACGAGAACTGACCGTTATTTTCACCAAAAAATGTAACAAAATGTCCAAAGGGGGTAAAGGTACATCACAGAAGATACCTCCAACTTCTGAGAAAGTTATAACGCAAATTATTTGCGAGCGTTGCGAAGGCATGACTGATCTTCCAAATATTGGCATTGCTTCATAAAATCCAGGGGCTGATTAATTAACTAATACCTCCACTCTACCCGCATTTCTTCAATTCATCGTTCAAGAAAAGTTGTGCGAGTAATACCATAACTTGCTCTTGTATGTGTCCATTAATAAACAAGTACATATGAAATTAGGAACAGCTCTGAAGCAAACCTGACTAAACGGCATCTTTTCTACCCGACTACTTCGAAGTAAGAAGTTTAGCTTTTGATTCGAAATATACAGTTTCTATTAAAACGTAAATAATTTACCTATATTTAAAAAATAATCCATGGCAACACTCAAAATGATGTTAAACATGTGGGAGACACAATACAAGTTATTATTTTCTAAACCACAGACATAAAAGTCCAATACAATCATTCAATATTCAGTTCTAGAGTTGTATTATCACAGAACTATTAATAACATCCTTGTTGCAATATTTGAAAATTTATAAAGACTAAAATGCAATTACGGTATTACGTTTAATTCAAAATGAAAGGAATGATAAAACATTAATTTTTTTACTGCGTTTAGCGTTTGAATCTTGTTTGTACTTGTTTCTTCACATTCTCAAAATGCATATATTTGCAAATCTACTAGGAGTTTAAATGAAGTCTTGCTCTGTTACATTTTAGAACGCAATTTAACAGGAAAATAACTCCGATTTGGTGTGCTGAACTGAAATCTGCAAACCATATGTTAGTATCACGTTTGTTTTACTATGTAGACAAAACTATTAAATTGAATAAAAATGTTGCTACTCTTCCGCAAACATAATAATATTATTGGATCTAAGATACTGGTGCGAACAACGCTTTGGTTTCCCGTGAGAAAACTTAGATCACAGAAGTTGTATCTTATCCCAATTTGAAATGTTCGGTCGGTGCTAAATCTGCCGTGTAAATTGTAAACGCATGGTAAAAATATGCCATAAATAAAAATATGTCTATGTATATAATACATTGACGACGAATTTTTATTTCTATTTCAAATTCGTTTATGTTCTGTTTAATAGGCTTTATTACCAACACTGTGTTTTCTTCATGAATATCTCTATGCTATTTTTAAATTGGACAATGCATAAATTAAATCAGTTTGGAATAAAAACGCTTCTTCCTTTTTTACGTTCACTTATCGCTCTGCCAGTGACGTTTCCGTTCTCAAATGACCTCCTGCCCACCCCACAGCTTGAATGGCCATGGGCGCTGCGATAAGAGCACGAATACGACTGCTGCCCGAGCGGGTAAAACCGTGTCCGCCATCGTCTACTTATTAATCGATACTGCTCCGTTATCAGCGCCATCCATTGATTTTTTTAGAGATTATCGGCGCGTCAACGCCTAAAGATGCAGGTCCCGAAAGTGTAGTACGTGTTTTCATCACGGGAGGTGGCGGTTATCTTATATGGATGGTGAGATCCTGCGCCAACTTACGTCGGCTTTCCCCAACCAGGTATCTCCAACGGCGTGGTACCACCCCAACCGGGACAAGCTCGAAGCTCCCAAATGGTCTCCCGGCATGTGTGGTAGTGAAGTGCATGTTAGTGTAAGTGTATGTGTAAGGGGTGAGAACAGGGAAAGGAAGATGAAAGATCGCAGGCTGTCCCTGGCCCGTTTGTTAGTGTACTGCTCTGGCATTCTCCTGATGTTGATTGGTGAAACCACGAAAAACTAGATTAGAGCATCCGATCGCTAGAATTCTCCTCAACGGCTGAATCAACGCCCTCGACATAACGACAATCTGAGATGTGTAAAATTCAAAATCGGCAGCGAGATAGACACAAAGGCGCGTGTAAACAATAAATAAACCACACATAAACTCTCCAAGTGGTCAGTTATATCCTGCGAAGAAAAGAAAAGTAAAAAATATTTCATAAATAAAACGGAAACATGATGATTGTGTCACACTGATACGCTTGTTGGCGTAAGAGCGTGTTAGTATTTTGTTACTTCTACGACGTGTTTAATTTCTTGTATGATAACTATAATCTTTCTATTAATTAATTTATGGTCGCATTAACTGCTAGATCATTAAGAAATGTACTATAATATCACAATAATCCGCAGATTAATACCAATATCCATCATCCTTGCCAGAGTGTTTCGCAGACGAATGGTTGAAAATCCGAGGGCTCCGGAGTTGCGTCGCAAGAGGCGCGCCTCGTCGCGGGCCCTCGCAGGTGTTTCGTGTTCCGTGGGTTCGCGGGGGCGGATTACCCGGGTGACGGAGGGCCCGAGACGGCGCGGTGACCCCGGGCGCCCGCCGGCAGTAAATCGCCCGATCCCCCACGACGCTAGCCGAGGTGACGGGCGGCGCTGGGGTGAGGGGGCGGGGCCGGGCGGTGCGGGGTAGGGATGGGAAGGGAGGGGCGAGGCGGGGAGTGGAGTGGCGCTGGTTGAGCAGGGGGTGAGGCGGGGAGGACATGGAGGAGCGGGGATGGGGCCGGGCGGGGCCGGGCGGGGCCGGGCGGGGCCGGGCGGGGCCGGGCGGGGCCGGGCGGGGCCGGGCGGGGCCGGGCGGGGCCGGGCGGGGCCGGGCGGGGCCGGGCGGGACCGGGCAGGGCCGGGCGACGCCGGGCCGGGCCGGGTCGGGCCGGGCCGGGCCGGGCCGGGTGGGGCGGGGCCTGGCCGGGCCGGGTGGGGCGGGGCCGGGCCGGGCCGGGTGGGGCCGCGCCGGGCCGGGCCGGTTGGGGCCGCGCCGGGCCGGGCCGGGTGGGGCCGGGCCGGGCCGGGTGGGGCCAGGTTGGGCCGGATGGGGCCAGGTTGGGCCGGGCGGGGCCGGGCGGGGCCGGTGCGCCGGGTGGGGCCGGGTGGGGCCGGGTGGGGCCGGGCGGGGCCGGGCGGGGCCGGGTGGGGCCGGGCGGGGCGGGGAAGAGGGAGGGGACAGGTGGGCGACGCGCGGCTTTCGCGCAGTGTCGCCTGGCGCCCGGAGCGTGACCGCGCGGCCCCCTGGGAGGCCCCGCACTCTTCCACCTGCCTCAGACGCGACGCACTGTGCAGACCTCACCTCTGGCGAAGCACGCCAACGCAGCCGCTCAAAGTTGGAACTTACGTCGGGCATCTTCAGTGTACGGCAGCATAACGTTAAGTCAGCCTTTCTCAATGTTTTTCAGCCTTTCTCTATGACATGTTTAATTTCTTAGATGATAACTATATTATTTTTTATTTATTAATGCATATATTATTAGATAATCTAACATAAAATCCAATGTTTTTTCGTATTTTATGCGCTGCCGTCGCATGTAGACGCGCGTTCATGATTTTATGCGTTGAAGCTGACTCAAGCGCCCTCGGACAAAAGCTCTACGCAACCCGCCGCACCGTCACGTCTTAAGGGCGTCTTCGCTGCATATTCTGCCCCTGCGACTGTGGTGTATCGGTCGGAATTATTACTTGAACGATATCTCGGATTAATAAATCAAATTTCTCCAAGACAGTGTCATAGCGAATGCATGCTGAATCTTGAGGGGGAATTTAACAATAGGATACGTAACAACAATGTCCAAGTCAGGTCAAAGAACACATCCATACACGCGAGAAAGTCTTTATGTATTAAATTTTTTTTAAAACAACATAAAACGTGATTAACAATCACGCAACCAAGCTTGTGAAGAGGAATACAGTGCAATAGTGAATCATTGCCATGTCCACTATAAAATCACAATAATCCGTATGCAAACAACAACATATTATCTTTCTTACACTGTTATCTAATTATTTTTTGTTGGAACCGCATGGCGTGATGGTTATTTTTTAGACATTTTCATCACATGGGATTCTTTATGGTTCTTTATAGTATTTTTAGCCTACAAAAAAAATCATATTACTGTTTTCAAATGCGCGCAAAAATTGAAAGAAAACCACGCCGCCTCTGGCCATATGATGTGTGTTCATGCATTCCTTTGGTAGTCAGAAACTCGAGAAAAATACATATACAATGAAATAGTTTCGATTTAACTAAAAATGCCAATAATTTATGGTGTGATTTCACCTATTCACATTCTGCGTGTACTGACTGCATTCTCAAACTGACTAAGTACCTGCTTTCGTCAAAGCTGACGTCATGAGACAGTAATAGACCAAAGAAAAGGTCATCTGCTATTAAATATTTGCTTTTCACGTTTTGGATTATGGAAAAGCAATTGTTTATTCACTAAGTTTGTAAAGAACTGATGTACTATATATATATGTACTATATACATATATATATATATATATATATATATATATATATATATAGGGTGAGTCACCTAACATAACTTCAGCACCTAATATAACTTTTGAACGGTTGAAGTTCTTGCAATCCTGCTTTCACGTAAGTGCATGAGGGAACAGGTC
The DNA here is from genome assembly GCA_038098605.1 of Gryllus longicercus. Taxonomy (NCBI): domain Eukaryota; kingdom Metazoa; phylum Arthropoda; class Insecta; order Orthoptera; family Gryllidae; genus Gryllus; species Gryllus longicercus. Next base: position 13,981 of record JAZDUA010001405.1, read on the forward strand.
TAATTAATACGTGTATTTATTTATATTTTGTCACTTGTATTTTACGAGACATTTGAAGTAACTTTGGTTTTTCAAGTGGAACTATTTATATTATTTCAGAGTATCTTGGCGAGCGTAAAAAGACAAAACCAATTATATACATATTGTCGTATGTAAGATCAGATTTTTTGAGTAATTTTGATTTGTTTCGCAACTAGTGTTTAAAGTATATTTTGAATGTAACAGTCCACCAAAAAAAGGTCCCGCAGCGCTCTCTCTGCTAGCGTGCGATCGGGGAAGGGAGGCATCTTTTAAGATAAGAAACACATTCCAAATATTTAAAAAACTGTTATAGTTTTTTCCTGAACTCTGCTTTTCATCCTCCTTCTATATTTTCATTTTTTTATTATTTAAGGATTGAAAATACGGAGTAGTCAAAAGTAGTATGTGTTGAAATAAGTGTTATTTCAACTTCATTTAAAGGAGTGTCATTTTTTCTATCGAGACTGTACAAATGCCCAGTATATTATTTTTAGTTTTTATTTAGTTTTTATTTAGTTCTGCTATTATTGTTTACTTTTTATGTCAAATGTCAGAACAATTACTTATGTGGAAAAAATGTATAATCGATAAACTGAATACGAATGTAAAGTATTGAAAAAAATATTTTTAATTTTACGAGTACACACAGTTCGTTGTAAGGATAGTGAATGACTATATTTTGTTTTTCCTTTCCTCAGACCCATTTCAATCAAGGCAGCATGTATTATGAAGAAACTAAATAGTTTAATTTACTTTCTTATTTTTAGTAACACTCAGGTAGTTTCCTACGTGTGGGGTCTACTCGACCCGTGGGGAAATACCAAACGTTTTGTATTTCTAGTAAAATTAAATTGTATTATAATGTCGTCAGTTATTAGCATAGATTTTTAGGAAAACTAGCGTTGTATTCAGACGCCGTGAAGAATATTGTGTGTGAAATATTTTCCTATTTTTTTAAGAATGCCTATATACATTCGTAGAAACAAAAACACGCATACATGAGTGTGTATTTTATAAGTACTCTTTTATAATGTACGAAAGGTAATTATACACCTGTTGATTTACAGCCAGCGGGGTGCTTGAGGTCAGCGCGCCGACTCAGGTACTCCGTCAACTGGGATATCCGCCCCCTCCTCACCCCCACAAACCCGCGGAAACAAGGGAAAACCTGCGAGGGACCGAAACCAGACGCAGCTCTTGCGCCTCAACAGATTTATCGTCAACTGCTTGAACATTTGAGAGGACTGGGAGCCCCCCTAATGGATGCAATCTTCTGCGACCGTGTGCAGATCGATCATTGGGACGACATGAAGCTTGTATTTGGAAAATACTATTCTGACTAAGCTGATTGTTCATTATCGTTTTTAAACTCCTATTTTGATGCTCAAGTTACGTAAGTCAATTTTTTGCCCGACAAGTTTCTGATTCCGTTCAATTTCGAAAGACATTTGCAGAGAAAGTGGATTACATAAAAAACGAGATTTAAAAAAAATGTCTGATAAAATAATGTAAATTTTATTGTAATACGTATTTAAGGGAAATGTGTTTACGAGCAGAAAATGTTGTCAAACATGTGCATCGTGTGTTATGGAATCCTTCCGATTCGCACATTGCGGCGTCGTCTGTTTTGCCGGAGAGCCATCAGAGCGCGTCGGCTCTGCCTGTCGCTCAGGCTCTCTTTGCTACAAGCTTTCGCCCGCGATGTTGTCTCTGGGGAAGCCCCTTCTCCAGCAGCCGGGCCCCGGCCGCGCCATCTCCGTCCTCGTCGCTCCTTCGCCTCGACCAACCCACGGCCGCTCTGCCCCGTCCCCTGCCGCCCGGCCTCGCTCTGTTCTCCTCGCCCCGCTTCGTGTCACTCCGCCCCACCCTGCCTCTCGCCGACTGAGATGGCTCGGGCGGATGTCACTGGAGCGTGTCCGATCGGGGGGCGATTCTAGGGTTCGAGTCCTGACTGTGGTGGATGTTCCATACAGGCTGTGTACTCTGATGAGAATTCCACTTGCATTCATAAGCAGTTTTACGTGATTTCTATTATCAATACGAAGCGATTACCGAATCTGTACCTAAAAAACGGACGATGGACAGCAGGCAATCTTTCTATCTCCTTCCCTGACCATTCTTCTCCCCTTACCCATACACACACTAAATTCACAACACTACCACACATGTCAGAAGATTGCTGGTGAGATTTTTGATTGATTGATTAGTTAGTGATTCCTGGCGCGTCGACTGCTACGGTCGTTAGTTGCGATGCATGTTCCTCCTCTGGAGGTGACGTGATCTTCCCCCGCTAGTCGGCGAGATCCGGCATCGACCTACTGTTGGCTGGCAGGGTTTCCCCCAACCAGATATCTCTCACCGGTGAGGCTCCGTTTCAGCTGGGACAAGCTTTAAGCATCCGACAGATTTCCCGGCATGTGTGCTACAGTAGTGCATGTAGATGTGTGTGTGTGTGTGTATAAGGGGCGAGGATAGGACAATGAAGAGGAATAAAATATTGCGCACGTTCCGTGGTCTGTTTGTTAAGGTACTGCTCTGAAATTCGCCTGCTATTGATTGGAGAAACCAAGGAAAACTACCGATCGCAGAAGCGGGCCTCTAGAATTGTTCTCCAAACATCGACTAAATTCGACCTAGCTTGTGTCAAAAATCCTACCACACCGTCGGCACTTGAACCTACGAGTTACCACATAGAGACACTGCAATTACATCAATTGATGTCCTGAACCACATTCCGCGGGTTGGCGATGAGCGTAGAGTGAGTCCCGGTTGGGGCGGTGCCCCTTTAGGGGCGATACCTGGCGTAGCGATACGAGGAAATTGGCGCTGGACACCATGCACTCACTTAAAGGACGAATGAGTCCTTATCAGTTGACTCGTTGGAAATCATGAAATAATTAACAATCAATCACCCTGCCTCTCCACGTAATGCATCACATCGAGCCACTCCCCCCCCCCCGCTGCGCCCGTCCACCCAGCTGTCCTCGTCTCTCCACTCCGGCTCGGTCGCTGTTTCGCGCTCACACGTCCCCGCTCCCGCGTCCCTCCGCCGAAACTGCGTCTCCCCGCTCCCCGCTGTGCGCAATTCCCCGCTCTCCTCGTCACCGCCCCGCTTGGCGAGTCAGGCGAAGTCGTGCGGCCACTTCGACGCACGCCAACTCGTTACTGAGCGAGGCGCTGCTATTCGCCGTCCGCGGTGCGCAACCTTTCCTGCGCCGCTGCTCTCACGGCTGTGCGAAGCAAACGAGATTTTCCGCTGCGATCCAGCGAGTCATAAACAGGACACGTACAGCAGAGAAATATACGGCAAAAAAAAATTCCTACAGAGATCTCGATCACGAATTCTTTTACCAATACCATACCAATACTTTTCTTTCATACGACTCAAATACGAATTATTTTACCAATACCTATACTTTTATTTTATACGACTCAAATATGAATTATTTTACCAATACCAATACCAATAGCTTTCTATTATACGACCCCAAAATGAATAAAAATAAAAACATTTTATGTTAATTTCACTCAATGTGACACGGACATTTTCAATATAATTTCTGATAATATTCTTATTATTAAGTATGCAATTGAAGGGATTCATTAAATGTTACAAAAATTATAGAAAAACACTTACTATGTTGATTTGCTGATTCTGGATCTCTTTGTACACTTCTACAACCTGGTTTAGAGCGGATCCTGAAACATAAATATACATTTCATCTTATAAATTTACGTTTAGAACGTCACAATCAAGGGTTGTCAAAATCATATCTTTGCGTAATGCTATCTTGCGTAATGTATGTATGTAATTTCGCACAACAGCTCTTTACGAGCTGAAGCCTACCAGCTGTGCCCTACATATATTGTGTAATACGAAGTAGTAGGCCTAAACTAATTTGATAATTTGATTAATAGTTGGCGTAGTAATAGTACTCAATTCAATTACTATTCATTCGTCACATGGCGTTCGTTTTAAAATTTACGAAAAGCTTCCAATACAAAATTGCATATTCATTTAAAAAACTTTCTGAAGAAAATGATTTCGACCACAACAAATTCTGCTTCAAAATGAATTTTTAGTATTTTTTTCCTTTCACGAATGTAATTTACTTTTATGAATTTGCTTTTACCTTGTAAAAATGATTAACTATGAGTGTAAAGTCAGTTTCCTCTAAACATCAGTCTTTCACCTCTTCCTTCGGTTGTTCAACATCATTACTGAAGGCAAATTCTTATCCCTTTCAAAGGGTGCTTGACGCCGAACAACAAGGAGAGGGCCGAGGGGATGTCACATCCTACAAAACTGAAAAGTGCTTCAAAAGGTTGAAATGAACTGAAGAGCTGTAACCCTGCGTATAAAAGAAAGCTTTCATCAACCATATTTATACTTCAAGAAGTACTTTCTACCGATGTTTCAAAGAAGAATTTTCTACAATACAATACCATAATTTCTCAACTAGAGGTAAATTTTATTTGACTGGGATCTCCGCCGCCCGATCTATCTTCTGCTCTACATCAGAGCTTCTATTATGGGCAGAGGAGAGGACAAACTCGCACTACTGCTTCCGCTGCCAACCGTCGTCAGATGAGTGTGGTTTTAGCAAAACCAGAAGGCCGATGGGGATGAGTTCGTTCGACCACTCATTTGAAATGCCTACTTCATTTCTGAAATTGAGTGGTTTCTAGTTTATTATTGCATCCTGTCTCTTGCGGTCACCTATTAGAAACTCCGCCAGTTCATCAAGGGAAACACATATTAATATATCATTTTGACTAAATACAGATAAGTTTTAAATCGGACTTATGGGTAAAAAATAAAAAAGATGTTTGACACCAACCAATTTAGAGAAGAATCGCCATAGGACATGAAGTTGAATATCGATAATCAAACAAATTTCTTTTAAAATCTGCTTCTTAGTTTTTATATTTTCAAATCGGTCAAAGTGCAGAAGGTGTAGTATTGCTCATACAATATTATACAATATACATACAATATATATATATATATATATATATATATATATATATATATATATATATATATATATATATATATATATATATATTGTGACGTACCTGGTTGGCGGTACTTTTCACTGCAATAAATTTGGAAAGGACGGGTGTCTTGTCTCGTGAATGGGTCTCTTAAGGATTCGGCAGCACATTGGCAAAACAAAGTTATAATTTTGACTAACAAAAAAACACGATTTATTTCTAGAATCACACATTCAGTACATTACCTTAAATACAATTATTCCCTGTTTTGGTACCAAAACTCAGTTTACAATTTCAGATTCGACAATACCTCGGGCCTCGAGGATACGTCGTTTGTTCTCTGATGATTTCCAACGGCCGCAACGGTCGGTGACCTTGGTGCGGCTCGGCGCTCCTTCGGACGGTTGGCGAGGCGGGCTCCGGCGTCATTGGCCCACGGCGGCGGTTGCGCAAATCCCTCTGCTTTGACACCGACTGTTGTACGTGTCGTTCCACTGGAGTATGCACGGCTTCTAGCTTACTGTTCGTCTAGTCCTTGCAATATATCTCGCTGCTTTATTGTAACATAGTTCGTTGGTTCTCCTCCACTTTCCTATTTACCACAATGCGAGCACGTGGCTACCACCCATGCCGGCATCAGCTACGCGATTTATAGTTTTGCACCTTTTCTCCACTGTTTCTGACACTATGAACACGACTATTAGCTTGCACTGTTCAACATATGCCACTATCACGTTTCACTCGCTTCCTGATAGTTTTTCTTTCACTAGTCCACTTAATTTAGTCCTCTTTACCGCGAGCACCAATATCGTACCGACCTCTCTCACGCTCTATGCCACACTGCCAACTGTCGCTGTCTCGTCCGCTCGCGCTGTCTTCGCGCCTGATTCGTTCCTTTGTCCCCGTCCGTTGCTCGCGGGTATTGCCGCGCAGTTCAAAATGGTCGTAATTGGAATAACATGCTCTGTGTTTCTAATTAATTGAAGACACGCTCCGCGTTTCATCATATATAATTATTAATGGGATCTGAAGTAGAAAATAATTTCTTTGTTCCAAATCAGAATTGATGTTTTCAAAAATGGTTTATTGTATTTACAATAATTGTTAAATAATGGAAGTTTATTTTGATGTTGTAAAGATGTGATATAGACTGGGATAAGTTACATTATTTTTTGAATATGTTTCAACTTCTTCCTTTCAGCTTATCTCATGTTAACCTAGAACAGTACCAATGCTTCTTTTGAATAATTTAGAATATTATCCCGGTGTTTATATATGAAAATTCCATTTTCAATCAAATAATTAAATTCTTTCACCAAAAGTAATCATTATGATTTTATTCTTCACAAAACGCTTCTCCGTGACTATGGTTTTAACTTTACATCCGATGAAGTTTGTGAAATAATTCGGTTACAATTACGTTTTATCACAAAAATTTGCTATAATAATACGTGTGCCTCAGAAGCTATCTAGGAATACCATCCATTGAAAAACAGTAAACATATTGTCGGAAAAATCTCACCGAGCTACTATTATGGTTAAAAGAGACTGATAACGTCCGACCGTACATTTTGAATTGAACATAAACTCCACCGCCATTAATGAGAAGGAGCTGTGCGTAGTCTCATTTCTACATTCGTGGCGACGCATCATCGACCTGCGTAAATCCGTTGAGGAAGTGTGTGTGCGCGCGCGCGTGTGTGCGCGCGCGCGTGTGTGTGTGTGTGTGTGTGCACAAGAATGTGTTTACTAGAGACAGTGAATATGTTTTTAACAAACAGTGAAACCATTTCCAAATTATTTCCCTAAAAAACTTAGCTTTATTAACTGATGCCGAAACAAAGCGTTTTCAAGTGACCCATTTAAATATCATGAAGATTAATTTTATTGACAAAAGTACTTCGTTTTGAAGTTTTTCTTATTTATTTCTCAACAAAAATATAATTTTAAACATCAAATTGGACTCAGCAACTCTTACATATCATGTATCGTCACATTGTTTGCCACATCTAAGAATTTTGTTTCTTTCTTCCCATGCGGTGCAATGTCGCCCCCTTCCAACCCTTGTGGCGGCGCATCACCTGTTCGTGCAAATCCGGTGAAGCGTGAGTGTGTGAGTGTGTGTGTGTGTGTGTGGGGGGGGGCGATCGATGGGCGCGAGTGGCCGCGCGGCCGCGCGCCACCTCAAACACGCCACGGCGCTTCCGCAGCCCACTCCGCGTCAGCGCCGCCCCCCCTTCCCGTTGCGTTCGAGCCCCGGCAGCCACCTTCTCTCTGCAGGCTGCGCTTAGTTTACACGGGGTGGCACATTTACAAGGTAGAGATAATGTACTGCTTTGGTTTCATTTTAATTTGCTCATTGACTCGCTCATTGACTCGCTCATTGACTCGCTCATTGACTCGCTCATTGTCTCGCTCATTGAATGTTCTAAAAGCATTGAAGATTCTTAAGTGGTTGTCAGTTTGTTTTTCCCAGCAGTAAATCTTTTCACGAATCATTTGCTATTATGACACACATGCAGAAATAGGAGTATGCACCAAAACAATATTATCCTTTTCTTCATTCTTTTGATCTCTTTTCATTCTCGTATGAGCACACAAAAAGCATAATCAAAAAGCGGCCTAGGTTTAATGAACTCATCTTTCTTCGACGTAATGTCGCAACAATAATGTAAGAGGTATAATTAGACGCAAGAGATGTGTCATGGCATATCAAATCACTTTTCCTCGGGCAATTTATTAGAGCATGCAAAAGATTTAAAATTAAGTAAGTATTTTTAATTAGAAAGATATAAATATCGTTTGGTAAAGAAGGTTATGTTTCTACTTCATATCAACATTCATTGGTAGAATAATATACTCCAGTTCTACCCATCCCTGAAACGGCTTCATTGGTAAGTGAAAAGACCGATAAACCCATGCTTACCATAGCGATGTAAACATGTGGTTCGATTTACCGTGCGGTGGATATTGTACAATGAGGCCTTTAGGAAGCACCGCTAAAAGAAACTTGTTGCCCAGGTTCATTACTCACGAAATGTGCAGACTGGCGGCGCTTCCGCTCGAGGGACAATGGGCCGTGTTTTCCCCAACAACTGACAGTACACAGAAGTCTTACTAGCCTCTTGACGCAGTTCCACGTACCTTTCCGAAAGAAATGTTCGTAATACTCTTTCATTTCGAAACTCGTGTTGCTAAGCCAAAAAATGTCCTGTTTTATTTTTTAAAAATATTATTGTCTGTGTTAGACATTTCTATCAATTAATCCTTGAATATCAAAACAAGCCGCATTATATCCAACTCGAATATAGCCCTCTTTTTATTTTTTGTTTACTTTCTTGGGAAGAATTACAGGATACTAAAAGATATGAAGAGGAAATGTTAAAATTCATTAATACGCACTGAAAGAAAAGTGAAATGTTTCTGCCACGAACAGTTGACTACTGCTTCGAACTAACTGTCGTCTGCATCGACAGTTGCCAGCCGGGAAGGCCTCTCGACACCCTTTCAGTCAAGACAGGCGCATGGGGCCGTGCCCGAATGCACAGGCCTTCATCTCCCCCCGGGAGGCGGCTGCCAAACCCCGCTTCAGTTCTCGAACAGACGCGCTCTCCGTCTGGAGACTTCGCGGGCGATTAAGAGCAACCATCCTGTGCTGTGGACAGCCAGCTCTCAGAGAACAGTTGCCTTGGAATAAATGATAGAAACTTCTAATAGGAAATGCAGAGGGTCGAAGATGATCACGTTTTGCCAACAGGTGGAGAAAAATCTTAAAACTAGAAGCCAGAGTTTTAGCATTTTATGAACAAGAGGATTTTTGAAAAGTCGATTTAGATTTTACATTTTTATCATTTTTTCTAATGATGTTAGTGAACAATTATTGCAATTAATAAAAATAAATTATTAAATGATTTCATTGAACGTCGTACTTCTGAAACTGAGCGGTTTTCTTAACAACACATAATATAAAACATATTTATAAACAAGTAAAATGTTCAATATATTGAGGATACAGTCACTTTTAATAACATTTTTAAATATAGCTTTAGTCACAATTTGGATGTTTTCATTTTCTCGTTTCCGCTCTTCAAAATGTATTATTTATTTACAGAATTATCCTTCCACATATTAAAACTTAGTTATTTGTTAACACCAATGACCTTATATACTGTAACTATATTTCCAATAAATAAACTTTAACGTATTCCCAAAATTGTATTTTCTAATTCACATTTCTCAATATTTGTTACCATTGTACATCACCTGCTTCAAAAAGCCTATTTCCTTTTTTGTTTGTTTCAATTTTTAGTATTTTTTATGGTTTCATGCGTTTATGAGTTAACTGAAAATGTTATCCAGACACAGTTTTAGTTCATAGCTCCTGCAAGTTTAACGCTTTTTGTTTAAGCCACCTTGTAAAATACTACACACGTTTGCCCCGAATAAGTCAGAAGAGGTGCCCACTATCAAGTATTCCATTCGCAATTCAATTTGATAACATTTTCTCTATCTCAAAGTTTTATTTGTTTGTTCTCTGACGGTTTTGTTTATTTTCCTAGATACGGTTTTCATGAAATAAAATAGTATTTTAGATCACTTGACGTATTCAGCTGTCAGTATGACGTACTCTTAAAATTGGGATTCTGAGCAAATAATTGACCAGAATTTTAGCCACTACATACCGCTTCTCTTGAAGTTCACCTGTGAGTGAACTATCTCCTATCTTAGTGAATATTGTCCTCGTCCGTCCGTGAGCAGGAGAGGCCCGCGACCTGGCCATGCAAAGGCTGGAGCCCTCCCTCCCGCAGGAAGTGCACCCACTCTCACGACTGCCGTGTGGTTCTCGATCCTCAGGTGGAGCGTGAGCGGCCACACAGCGCCAGCCGACCACACCCTTGTGTGCATGAATTAGTATACATTAACCCACACGCCCACCATCACTTACAGGTGGCTACACAGGTATGCAGAAATTGCACTTATATCATCACTGTCTTGGAATCAGAAGCACAGATACCGGTAAAAGTAATTGTTTGTAATTTTTCAATTTAATCGCCGTGTTCTATCACAGGAACTTTGTGCATATTTCTGTAACTAGGAGCGCCGCTGTAGTCTCTGCAGGATATTTGCATCATTTGCTAAAAGCAATGTACTACAATTCGATAAGGCTGGCAAGATTGGGCATGATTGCGTCGTGTCCCGCGAGATAGGGATGTTGAAACGTGGACCCCCTAAAACGCAAATCCACAATCTCGGTTTTTGGCTTGTATCCTAGAAAAGATTGTGTCGACAACACTAAGAAATATCCTCAACTCTTCGACACGCGTTAAGCACGTTCTCCTGGTCAATACAGAAGAAGAAAAACAATCAAGAAGCTCGTGAGTTTTAGTAACGAAGAGTTTCTCAGCAAAATGACGAAAGAAACATTTGTTCATTCAGTTGAGAAGATTTGGAAATATTCTCGTAATTTTCCCTTGTAAAATTAAAAACTACCACAATAATTGAAGAAACCGCAAAGACACGCACGCGGCCGCATGGCAATAAAGGCGCACTTAGCCACCCAGAAGCACGCCGCCGGGAGACACCGCCCGGAGAGACGCCGCCCGGAGAGACGCCGGCTGGAGAGACGCCGGCTGGAGAGGGCCGCGCCGCGGCGGATGTGCCGGCGGAGGAAGAGGGGCGCGCTGGTGCGGGGGCGGCGCACGATGCCAGCAGCACAAACAGCGCAAATTGCGTTTCCCTAAAAGCTCCCCACGCGCCTGCCGCGCCGCGCCGCGCCGCGGCCTCTTCATAAACAACATTTTAATATCGGAGCGCCAAACGCCGCCGCGAGCCTCGTACAAAGAGCGTCCACACGCGAGGCACGGCCGCGCACCGGCGACGGCTGTCGCTCAATATCACACTCGGCGCACCGCCACTGGGCCCCCGCGCCCCCTAAGCAGCCCCGCCCCGCCCCGCCCCCGCCTGCCACGCCCTCCCCTATTGCCCGCCCCGCCCCGCCCTCGCCCCGTGCCCGTTCCGCCCCGCCCGCCCCCTCCCCCCGCCACGCGTCCGCCCCGCCCCTTCTCAACCTTTGCCCAGTCCCCGCCTCGCCTCCGCCCCGCCCTTCCCCGCCCCTACTTAAGCTTAACTCTATCCCCGCCCCGCGCCTGCCTCGCCCACTCCCCACCACCCACCACCGCGGCGATAGCCCCTTCCCCGTCCCGCCCCGCCACGCATCCGCCCTGCCCTCCTTAACCCTTACTCTGTCCCCGCCCCGCCCGCACCTCGCCTCCGCCCTTTCGCCATCTCTCGCTCCGCCCCGCCCTTCCCCGCCCCTACTCAACCCTTTCTCTGCCCCCGCGCCTGCCCCGCCCCCTCCCCGCCACCGCGGATTTAGCCGCGTCCCCGTCCCTGTCCGTCCTCGCCAGGGCACCACGTCTGGCCACCCTTCCCCCGCCTCACCCCCGCCCCGCCCCTGCCCAGCCCCTACTCTGCCCCGCTGCGTTCCCGCCCCAAGCCCCCTCCACGCACATCCAGCCCCCTCCCCCGCCCTGCCCCATCCCGCCCACACCTCGCCACCGCCTCGTCCTCGCCCCCGTCCCGCCCCTTCGCGTTCATCTCCGCCCTCTAATTCGCAGTTATTGGCTGCGCCGCATCTCGACCGTAGGTGTTTCCAGGGCCCGGCGATGAGCTCTGTTCGCGGTGAGCGATTTGGGTAACGTTATTAGCCCGTGGGTTGAGGAAACCGAATAACTCCAGGCCTCAATTATTGATGCTCGTGCTGTTGCTTTATGTTGTTATTTAGCCGGACGTGTACCGAGGATATTCCGATTTGGATTTATCTATGCAATAATAGCGTATTCCAAAACAAATATTCAGAGCAGTCTGCATGGAAAAACTTATTGGAGACGCGTATCATGTTTATTAAATATCACAGCGCAAATGTTAGATTTAATGCATGTATGTAAAATGAAATAGAAAACGAATGTATGAATGTTAATATCCATCTCTATGAAATTCTGGGAAAGCTACAACGAGAATCGCTTGCATTTCAAACTACATCCATTTTCCGTGCGACGGACTAGATGGAAGTAAATCCATGCTCCAATTTTTGGATCGAGATCTAATATCTAGTCTTAATCGGGAAACAGCGAACTGTCAAAAGCATCAACGTAGATAATGAGCTTCGAGATATAATGAAACGGTGATGTTAATGTCAGAAATGTAAGGTTACTGTACCTACTCGAAAAGTATGCAAATGTTGCAATTACGCTAAAATTTATAAAAAAAATGTTTCTTAAAAAACTATATATTGTGAAAATATTTTCCATAAATATACCAAAATTGTTTATGTCCGTTGGCTCCTATTTTCCATTGTTTTGTCTCTAACTTATGTCTTCAATAAAAAGTTGATTTGATAGCATTTTATCCAAACTTTCATTAATACAGTACATGCTCTTGGAATAGATAGAAATTAATGAGTAAAATAGATAAATGAAATAGAGATAAATTATGTAAATTACAAATTCAAAAGAGTTAATAAATATAAATTCACTTTCTTATTGCTTTATATCACTTGAATATTTTAACAATAAATTAGCACTTCAACTCTTTAATTGTTTTGACAAATTTTAGAGTATCATCTAGCAGTTTGTTTAATATTTTGTAATGCAATTATGTTACAATGCAAAATACAAAATGTTTAATTTATTTCAAAAATAATAGAAGAAAGCTACTGACTACATATCAAATTCTCTTTCAATCTACAACCATCAATCTTATCTTCGGATTCTGCTCGCGTTACACAAAGCGAGAGTTCTCAAGCAGGCCCAGCAAAAGGATGTCAGTCGAAGGAGTACTGCAGCGTTCCAAAAGAAGTGCATGATACTCTTCTCTTTTTCTCTGGCCTTCTTGGCACGGAGCCGCCATATCGAAGAACCTGCCGGCGAGAAAACAAGTGAGCTCGCAGCTGGCATTCGATATTCCATGTTCTACACAGACGCTGACAATTGCAATTCCGTTCGAACTCGATCGTTCTCTTTCGCGTCTTGCCTATGTGCCCTGTTCGTAACCACGTTGCCCTATTTCTCACATCGTTCCTTCTCGAAAAGAAAACCATTCCGCGTTATGGATCACGCGTGCCGGGCGATTTAGCTACTAACCGTGAAAGAAACGGACCAGAAAAATTTGATGCGCTGGAGTTGCCTGAAGGGTGAGATACTGGTCGATGTAGTGATGGAAGAAAGCTGCTGGAAAACATTGTAAACGAAAGAAGGGGAATATAGTAGCCGCTCCATATACTCCGACCGTTTGGACACAGAAAAAGTACTGGAAGAAATTCCAAAACTTCTTCAAAACTAACATAATTTTTACTATCATTATACTAAAATTTTATTACTTCAGAATTAACTAATATGATTTTAAAATATTAACTGGTATAATATTTGATCAGAAAATTCAATTGACAAATTCGTGATAAATAACAAATGTTAATTGACTTTCGAAGGGTTAATATGGCCGATTTTTAGTAAATTTAGATTTTGTGATTTTGTAGTGAAGATATTAGAGACGTGCACGAACCCTGTTACATTTGAATTTCTTTCGATTGTCTTTAAATTACACTTTTCTGTTATTTTTATATATTTTTAAGTTCCTTTCTTTTCGTCATGTATTTCACATTGGTTTCAATTTTTTATTAAGTGAGTGGAGTTCAACAAAGAGAACAATCGCGCAGCTTTAATTCTCGCAGTGAAGGGTTCAATAAAATATTTTGTCGGACGTCTTTGTATCCTCGCGACCGTCTGCCCGCATTCAAACCTCATAATTAAAACGAATTTAACTCAGGAAAAAACCCGTCGCCCTGACAGAATGAGGAAAACCCGCAGAAGCGACACGACGGTTACATGCCATCCTATCGTGGAGCTTCCGGAACCAGCGGGTAAACGCGAGAGTTCGCAACGGACGGCGGCAATAAAACTCCCGCACGCAGGCGCAAACGGCGTCGGGCTGCAATGTCCTGGAAGATATTACACGCGTACACGAACCCGGCGCGGGCGGCGCGCCTCTACGTTCTCGTGGGACGCGCGCGGCGCGCACTGGCCCGCGGTGGGCCTGTGGGGCGAAGAGCGAAACCAAAACACAAAAAACAAAAAACAAAAAAAAACAAAAAAACAAAAAAAGGATTACTGCCGAAGTAATTGAATGGGCTTAGAAAAGTAGTGCTAACTCACATGTCTGCACGTGTTGTCCGCCAGAGGAAAAATAAAGTTATAGTCAATTGAGGCGTGTCTTAGTTTATATATACACTTCTACTGCTTTCTACTCACGTTTTACAAATATACACATATTACATATGTACACACACACACACACACATATATATATATATATATATATATATATATATATATATATATATATATATATATCTTAATATATATAAATCTCGTGTCACAATGTTTGTCCTCAAAGAACTCCTAAACCACTTAACCGATTATAATAAAATTCGCACACCATGTGCAGTTCGATCCAACTTGAAAGATAGGATAGTTTAAATCTCAAATTATAGTCGCAATTTTAATTTATTGCTAATTTATTACAAATTTGATTGTTGTAATAATTGTAGATAATTGTGACTGTCAAATAATAACAGACAAATAATTAGCAATAAATTAAAATTGCGACTATAATTTGAGATTTAAACTATCCTATCTTTCAAGTTGGATCGAACTGCACATGGTGTGCGAATTTTATTATAATCGGTTAAGTGGTTTAGGAGTCCATTGAGGACAAAAATTGTGACACGAGACGAGATTTATATATATTAAGAATACAACAATCAGCTAGCTGACCCGGCCACGCGTTGCACGCGTTGTGCTGCCGCGGAAACAAGGAAAACCACATCCTTCCATTACAGGCATATTCAAAGCTAAGACATTGGGGAGACTTTACACGGTACATCCAAAGCAACGTGAGTGCTTCTATTTATGTTTGTTATTGGTGAATGTTTCCGGACCAACGTCTTTTGAATTTTTACGAACAGTTAATGGTCGAGTATTCAATACATACCAGGATGCATGTCGTGAACTGAAATTGCTAGAAGACGATAACCATTGGGACTTAACGCTTGCTGATGCTGCGTTGACATCAACACCGAATAACATTCGTCAGTTGTTTGCAATTATTTTGACGACATGTTATCCCTCGCAAGCACAAACTTTGTGGGAAAAATATAAAAATTGTATGACAGAAGACATATTGCACCGAATTAGACAAACAAATCAATGGCAAAACATAGATTATACACCAGAGATGTACAATGAAGCATTGGTCTTGATCGAGGATTTATGTGTTCTTATTTCAAATTTACCAATTAATCATTATGGTATGCCATCACCTAATCGTCCAGCCACCTACTTAGTCAATACCGATTTACAACGAGAAAATCAATATGACCATGAAAGTTTAGCAACAATTATCATGAACAGTGAACCATTACTGGCAGCAGAACAAAAAATTATTTATGATCGGATTACGCTGGCTGTTGCTGCTGAACAAGGCGTTTTTTTTTCTTGGATGCACCCGGTGGAACCGGTAAGACATTTTTAATATCGTTGATTCTTGCCAAAATACGGTCGCAACAAAAAATCGCATTAGCAGTAGCATCGTCAGGCATTGCGGCTACTTTACTGGATGGTGGGCGAACAGCACATTCACCATTCAAGCTGCCATTGGACGTTCATAATAAACCAGATGCAATGTGTAACATCAAAAAGAATAGTGGAATAGCTGCAGTGTTGCGGAAGAGTTCTATAATAATTTGGGATGAGTGCACAATGGCACACAAATATTCACTTGAAGCATTAAACAGAACTATGCAAGATTTAAACAGCAATAATAAACTTTTCGGTGGTGCTATCTTACTTTTGTCTGGTGACTTCCGGCAGACCTTACCGGTTATACCTCGCTCTACTTTCGCGGATGAGATTAATGCATGTTTGAAACAATCATTCTTATGGCGAAGTGTTGAAACACTTCGATTGACCATAAATATGCGAGTACAATTGCAAAATGATCCATCAGCACAAATATTTTCCGAACAACTACTAGATATTGGGAACGGTAAAATAGAACTGCAACCAAATACGCAATGCATTAAACTACCAGACAATTTTTGCACTGTTGTTCAGGATAAAAATGAATTGATTCAGAGTATTTTCCCGGATATACAGAATAATTATTTGAATCATGAATGGCTTAGTCAACGGGCGATTTTGGCAGCCAAAATCGTTGATGTTGACGAAATTAACTTCCAGATACAACAGTTATTACCAGGCGATATGATGTCTTTTAAATCAATCGATACTGTTGTTGATGAAAATGAAAGTGTAAATTTTCCGATTGAATTTTTAAATTCATTAGATATCCCTGGAATGCCACCACATAATCTTCGATTAAAGATTGGTTCCCCTATTATTCTCCTCCGTAATTTGAATCCACCTCAATTATGTAACGGTACGCGTTTGGTCATCAAAAAGATCACCGGAAACATTCTTGAAGCAACCATTTTGGCTGGGAAGTTTAAAGGAAAAGTGGTCCTGCTGCCACGTATTCCGATGATACTATCAGATTCTACCATACCCTTCAAAAGGCTACAGTTTCCAATTCGTTTAGCTTTCGTCATTTCTATAAATAAATCTCAAGGTCAAACAATGTCCATTTGTGGTTTAGATTTGGAAAATCCATGTTTTTCTCATGGGCAACTATATGTTGCGTGTTCACGTGTTGGGAAAACGTCTAATCTATTTGTGTTAGCTAAAGACAGGTTAACCAAAAACATTGTGCACCGATTGGTGTTAAATTAAATTGAATTCGAAAGTATTTATAATTGAATAGTACTTATATTTGTTATACAAATTAAATGGAAATAATAAATCTGATAAATTTTTATTTTGTACCTATTGATTTCTGCTTAATATCAAGTGTAAGAACATTTTAATTAATTGTGTTCAACGTACTTCCCCTTCAAATCTCAATCCAGTGAATTTGTATACCAACATCAATATTTTCGTCTTTATTGGTAAATAATTTCAAGCACAAACTTTCGCAAGCACAAACTTTGTGGGAAAAATATAAAAATTGTATGACAGAAGACATATTGCACCGAATTAGACAAACAAATCAATGCCAAAACATAGATTATACACCAGAGATGTACAATGAAGCAATTATCTGTTAACTCCAAATGATTCTAACAGATGTCGACACCTTTCGACTGGGTTGAGTAAGTAATCAATAGATGGCGCTGCTATGGTAAAAAATCAGCTCCAAGAATCAGGACAGCAGAAGGTCATGCACAAGAATCTCAATAACAGTGTAACGAACGTATTCAAGAGAATATCATAAGAACACTGTGACACGAGATTTATATATATTAAGATTATTTAACCTCCATTTAAAATTATTTTGCACTTATTATTTCAATGTGCTATGATAACATGTTTTTCAGTTCCTCTTTCTAATATTTAAACTGTTATTATTATTTTCAGTCAAATGCCACCGAAAAAATCTAACCTCAACAACGCGAGCAGCAAAGGGTCACGACGCAAACGTGTTGAAAGAGCTCAGCAATTACCAGAACAAATCGAAACAAGAAATGCAGCTCAAAGAATCAGGACTGCAGATATTGGGAACGGTAAAATAGAACTGCAACCAAATACGCAATGCATTAAACTACCAGACAATTTTTTCACTGTTGTTCAGGATAAAAATGAATTGATTCAGAGTATTTTCCCGGATATACAGAATAATTATTTGAATCATGAATGGCTTAGTTAACGGGCGATTTTGGCAGCCAAAAACGTTGATGTTGACGAAATTAACTTCCAGATACTAAAGTTATTACCAGGCTATATGATGTCTTTTAAATTAATCGATACTGTTGTTGATGAAAATGAAAGTGTAAATTTTCCGATTGAATTTTTAAATTCATTAGATATCCCTGGAATGCCACCACATAATCTTCGATTAAAGATTGGTTCCACTATTATTCTCCTCCGTAATTTGAATCCACCTCAATTATGTAACGGTACGCGTTTGGTCATCAAAAAGATCACCGGAAACATTCTTGAAGCAACCATTTTGGCTGGGAAGTTTAAAGGAAAAGTGGTCCTGCTGCCACGTATTCCGATGATACCATCAGATTCTACCATACCCTTCAAAAGGCTACAGTTTCCAATTCGTTTAGCTTTCGCCATTTCTATAAATAAATCTCAAGGTCAAACAATGTCCATTTGTGGTTTAGATTTGGAAAATCCATGTTTTTCTCATGGGCAACTATATGTTGCATGTTCACGTGTTGGGAAACCGTCTAATATATTTGTGTTAGCTAAAGACAGGTTAACCAAAAACATTGTGCACCGATTGGTGTTAAATTAAATTGAATTTGAAAGTATTTATAATTGAATAGTACTTATATTTGTTATACAAATTGAATGGAAATAATAAATCTGATAAATTTTTATTTTGTACCTATTGATTTCTGCTTAATATCAAGTGTAAGAACATTTTAATTAATTGTGTTCAACGTACTTCCCCTTCAAATCTCAATCCAGTGAATTTGTATACCAACATCAATATTTTCGTCTTTATTGGTAAATAATTTCATTGTACTAAAGGGTTATAGTAGTAGAAAGTCAAATAAGGAGATCACCATATTTTTTTACAAATACCATCTGTGTGAAAAAGCATAGTGGACTCCGTGACTGATGTTCTCTTATTGTTCCTCTTAGATTGTTTACTATAATGTAATATAACAAAAACTTTAGCCACAGCAACGCGTGGCCGGGTCAGCTAGTATATATATATATATTGTGACGTACCTGATTGGCGGTACTTTTCACTGCAATAAAATTTGGAAAGGACGGGTGCCTTGTCTCGTGAATGGGTCTCTTAAGGTTTCGGCAATACATTGGCAAATCAGAGTTAGAATTTCGTCTGAACACAAACACAATTTATTCCTTAAATCACACGTTCTGTACATTATCCTACATACAATTACTCCCCGTTTTGGTGCCAAAACTCAGTTTATAACTAGATTTCACCATACCTCGGGCCCCGTGAATACCTCGTTCGTTCACTGACGATTGCCAACGGCCGCGGCGGTCGGTGACCTTCGATGCAGCTCGGCGCTCCGGACGGTTGGTCAGGCGGGCTCCCGTGACGTTGGCCCGAGGCGGCGGCGGCACGAATCCCTCTGCTTTGACGCTGATTGTCGTGCGTGTTGTTCCGCTGGAGCATTGACAGCCTCTAGATTACGTTCGCCTTGCCCTTGCAGTATATCTCTTGTTATATCGCAACACCATTCGTCAGTTCCCTTCCACTCTCCTAATTACCACTATGGAGCACGTGGCCGCCACCCGTACCGGCATCAGCTCCGCGATTTACAGTTTTACTTCTGTTTTCACTGTTTCCGATATCACGAACACGATCTTTAGTTTATACAGTCCGACATCTGCCAATATTGCGTTCACCTGCATCCTGTCCGTATTTCTATCATCAGTTCACTTAATTCGATCCTCCTTGTCGCGAGCACCAATTTCATGCCAACCTCTTTCACGCACAGTCTCACACTCCTCACTGCCAACGGCCAACTGCCCCCAACGGCCGATGTCTCGCCCGCTCTCGTCGGCCCACGGCGGCGGATTCGTTCTCTAGTCCCCGTCCGCCGGTCGCCGCTACTGCCGCTAATACCGCGCAGTTCAAAACTGGACGTAATTATACCAATACACTCTGTCTCTCTAATTGATTAGAGAAACGCTCCGCGTTTCATCACATATATATATATATATATATATATATATATATATATATATATATAACTAGAGAGTTGCAAATGAGAGAATATGTGTCTCTGTTTTGGATAAAAATCGTTTAAGTATTAAATTTAATTGCACAACGTACCGGTCCATCTCGCATGATTTCAATAAACAATTTTTACGTCAATACAGCAGTTGGAGTGTGAGCTTGGGCTCATTCCGTTTTTAAGTAGATTCTTCTTCGGCCTATTCGCAGGGAATAGCGGATTTTGGTACCTATATATATTACACGATTTTTACAGTTACATTACAGTTCTATGAACATGTTTGTTAAGCATTTCGATCATAATGTTTGCTTTTATTAGACATTTTAAGACGTTTGTTTTTGATTTAAAAAATATGGGTTAGCTCTGTCTTACTCCGACCCCTTCAATTACTTGACACGTTACCAACATACCCTGAATATTTCGTTGATATTTTATCGTTTTTTGCTGCGAGTTTCCTTTTTCAACTCGAAACAAAATGTTCACTTAGATATCTGCATTCACGATGCTTTTGAGCAATATGAATAGTAGCGTTTTTGCTTTGCCTGCGCTTTTGCTGACTTAACTCGAAACAGTTCAAATTACATAGGATAGTGAGGTAAAGTTATGAAATATTTAACTTTTCTCCAACAAGAATCTCACACGTTACGTCGTTCTCGTAACTAATGATAAGTCAATAAGCTCATTAGCAAAGCAAGTGTATTTGAAATAATATCGCATTTGCTGTTTTCATCCCGTGGAAAGCTAATGTGGTTCAAACCCATCCGAAATGCGGAATGAAAGGTTCCAAAATCCGCTATTCCCTGCGAATAGGCCGAAGAAGAATCTACACTAAAAAAAACGTAATGAGACCAAGCTCACACTTTAAAAGCCGTAAAATTTAAAACAAATATTGGCGTAAAAATTGTTTATTGAAATCATGCGAGATGGAGCAGTACGTTATGCAATTAAATTTAATACTTAGACGATTTTTATACAAAACAGAAACATGTATTTTCTCATTTACAACTTTCTAGTTGAATATATAATTTGACATTTCTAAAAAAATCACATCGTTGTAAAACAACAGAAGACAAGAATCCAACAAGAGTTTGGAATGTACCTCATTTTGCGTAAACGGAATTAGAACAAAAGACTTTAACTATAAATAATAATAATAATAATAATAATAATAATAATAATAATAATAATAATAATAATAATAATAATAATAATAATAAAATCTTCTCAAACCGTAAACGTAAATCTTGAAAGTGAAGAGAAACCATGAAATAATTCTACAAAAAATACCAATCATATTTTATTATTTTCACGATCCACTTGTTTTTCTTTCTTAATTTTGACCAATAGAAACTCAAAAAGACTAATGTGCGGTGGGCGCATTGGGCGTGATTTCGGCCCATTGTTCGTCGCTAAGGGAGCGAAGGATGCGCGGGCGGCGGGGAGGGGCGGAGGGTGAGAGCAAAGGGATGCGGGAGGGGGGACGGGGGATGGGGGCACGGGGGAAATGGCCAGGAAGAGAAAGGGCCGGCGCAGGAGTTACGAGTTGCTGCCGGCGCGCTGCGGCGCCTCGGCCCCGACGCGACGCTCGGGGGCTGAGCAGCGCGCCGCACAACGCGACGTGCTCCTCTCTGACCTCCCCTCCCCCACGGTCTCCCATGACCCCGAGTGCTCGCCCCCCACCCCCACCCCCACCGCTCTCCTCCCGATGCGCGATGGTACTGCCTTCGGATTCCGCCGCCCTGTCTTATAATGCGATCTCCCTGTGGAGAGAAAGAGACGTTGGAGGAAAATAACGGTGAAAGGAAACAGAACGTATTATGATGAATTGAAAGAAACTGTGAAAGTATAGGTGTGAAATAGCCACCTTAGTAACTTGAAAATCTTTTATGTTATTTTGAAATATGCTCTGTCACTGCTCATTACAAACCGTTTACTGTCGTGTTAGAAGTAGTGGTGAAACTAGCAAGACTGTCGTGTTACTGTCGTGTTAGAACTAACACGTACATTTACTTGCTAGCATTATTTCTAACTGAATGATTTTCGAAAATTCAGAGAGTTTAAAGAAAATTTGACATGCGCCGTATTTCTAGCGCCATTGCTCTAAGAGCAAAATATTTTTTGAGTTACTTTTTAGATTTTTTAATGAAGTTTATAAATTTATGAGTTAATAAATATAAGTTAAAAGGTTTATAAGTTAATAACATTTTAGCAAAAATTAAGTAAAAATACTCATATTTCTAAAAAATTGTACATGATTTCTTTGAAGAGCAATTTTTGAACAATAGATTTCATTAAAGAAAAAATCACTATCTTCAATTTTGTAGTTGTAGGAAGCCGCTTAAAAAATTGTGAACTCCTGCAACAAATTTTACAAAACTCAGAGAGATTGCTGAAAATGGCGCTACCACATTTTACAGTCCTATGCAAGAAAAAGGAAACTTAAAAAAAAATTGAAGCCGTTTTCCACAAAGTAATTCTTCAAATATTGCCTATTTTTCGCCCAAAATTACGCCAAAACTTCATTATTTTTTGTAACATTGTCCGTCAGATTCTTTCAAGATGTCTTTGAACAACATAGTTTATTCAGGAATGGTCCTTAACATTGAAGTTGAAGGAAGACCGCAAAACAATTTACCTTCGCAACAAAATTCGAAAATTCAGAGATTTCAACGAAAATGAGACATCGACATTTTAAGCGTCGATTACTGTATCCAAGAAGAAAGTTTAATAAAACAAATTAGAGCTATTTTTGAGAGAATTTTGAAAATTAAACTTAATGTACAATATTCCCAGAAATCACAATATACGTTTCTATCCGGCGGCGCCTAGAGTTCATTCAGATCGATTGGGGATCGGAGAACTTCAATTTTGAAGAAAACCGTTTGCAAGGTTTAGGTGCTAGAATTGACCACTGACGGACAGAGAGACGGTCCACTGACGGTAGAAGAGAGAATGAGAAAGAGAGAGAGAAAGAGAGAGAGAAAGAGAGAGAGAAAGAGAGAGAGAAAGAGAAAGAGAAAGAGAGAGAAAGAGAGAGAGAGAAAGAGTGAGAGAGAAAGAAAGAGAGAGAGAGAAAGAAAGAGAGAGAGAAAGAAAGAGAGAGAGAGAAAGAAAGAGAGAGAGAAAGAAAGAGAGAGAGAAAGAAAGAGAGAGAAAGAAAGAGAGAGAGAAAGAAAGAGGTTTGCTGTCAATCAATTGTTCTGCATCAAGGACCCACAAAACGTAAAGTCTGTCTACACGAAGGTTAGATGGAATAATTTACTTTATATAGGAAAAAGTCATCTAGAATTTCGTTACAAGTGCCCCACAATACGACTGTTTCTGAAGAAAAATCGCCGATTTCTGCCACAACATTATAATATTTGTACTTTTTGTGTTCTAAATATGTACGTACGTAGTAGGTGAAAAGTAAAATCTAAAATTCAGTTACCCCTTTTTTTCTACATCGATATTTGTAATACGTAGGGTTAACGTTCAAGGGATGACTTCTCACAACAATCACGTCAATTGACTGGATGGCGGCGATGTTGTTGAGTATTGTCGAGACACTACTTGGACACACTGATGACGAATGCACTTGGATTGCACACAATACACATTGAACCGCGGAACTTGCACCAAAAGTTGTTACAAATGAGTTTGCTAAATTTGTATCTGGTGGCGCTTGGCGCTGCTCGGAACGCACAATTAGAAGTCGCTGTGTCTGGCAAGGGTATGAATTTCCGCTCGTTGCTGGGCCGGCGCGCGCTCTACCAGATGGCGGGAGGAATCGAAAGTGTCGTACACCCTCCCGCAGTGCCGAACCGTCGGAGGAAGTTTCGACCGGTAGACGCCCGGCCTTCCAATATTTCTTGTGCCAGCCACACGGACAATATTTCCCTTGTACCAGCCCTCCAACAGTTGCCTTCGAGGAACCGTGACTGTTACAAGGAGACTGTTACATTTCATTTCCTGTCAAAATCACATGTCAGAAAGTCTAATTTCATCCTGCAATTTCTATCAAAATACTAACACAAGAGAAATCATTATCATATCACATTCTTCTTTTTTATGATCTGTCCATTGCTCTTAAGCCAAATGTATAGTTCCATTAAAAAACAAAGATTATTAAATATCTCGAAAACTCAAAATATTACGAACAATATATCTACAGCATATTACATGCCTAATGACTCCGCATTGTTCAGTGAAATCTACTCTTCGATATCGCGAGCCGTTTAGAAGTTATGGGAGTGGCATATAGTCGGTGGGATACTTGTAAAACGGGCTAACAGATGTCTCATCAGACAGACTAGTCTGCGAAGTCATAGTGAGTCTTACTGCGCTTCGTGAGTCAGTAGTGTTACACTGACTGTGACTACGTCTACTTCTTTGGTTGCGTATGGATTCTAGTGATCACGCAACGTTTCGAGATTTCTACTTGTGAACGGCTACTTGTAATTGGACTTGGTTTTACTCTCCTGGCACTTCGACTATATTGGCATAATTTTGGTACCAGTATGAATTTGGAAACGTAAACAAGCTGAAAATAAATCGTTGTTATAGTTAGATCTAGTGTTCGTTATTTTTTTATACATTTCAGAGATTAGTTACAAAATATTGCAGCGACTGTCATAGCTAACTCCGCGCCGGCGCTCGAGCGAACAACTGACTTGTCGTCTTGGAAGGAATACTGTTTGTATGCGTCACTTCATAACTGAGTATTTTTTATTACCCACAAAAAGTATTTTAATAGTTTTATTGCAGCAGCTCGATTTATGTCTTTTCCGCGATGTATGGAATCGATATTGTGTCGGGATGAAATAAATTAAATAGCAATATGCGGTGATGGAAATTCAATGGTATAATTTGTAATATGTAGGATAAATTAGATTTATTTTAATAATTCTGCAATTACGTTTGAAAACTATGGTAATTTCAGGTGAGACGGATAAAATGATAGTTTGCGATGTGTAGAATGTGCAAAAGAAAATGTGTTCAAGTGGAATGTATGTAACTATCTTTGCAGTGTAGTGTAGTGCAATTGCAATTGGGGGTGTGCGGAATACATTAAATTGGTTACTGCAATGTATGATGTGATTACAAATGCAATCACAGTGAGTGGAATAAATACAATGGCATTTGACGATGTTTGTCGATAATGTAATGGCAAGTTGCATTTTGTGATATGAATACAATGATTTGCGGGATGTGAGATGGGAGAAATTCTGGTTTATGGAATGTGGGACAAATGTAATAACAATTACTGGACGGACAAATAAGTGCCAATTTATTTTTTGATGTGTCGGATTAATTAAATGCTAATTTTCGATAGGTGGAATGAATAAAATATTCTTTATGGAGGTTTGAATGCAATAGTACTTTGCTGAGTGTGAGGTGAATATAATGCAAATCGCGGCATGTGGGAGGATTATAAAAGTAATCAGTGTTGTATGTGTTGAACGCAAATGTACCCTTCCGTATGTGAGCTTAACGCAAATTTAATTCGTGGTGTTTGGCGTCAATGAAAATTTAGAGTACATGTGTGTAGGAATGATGGATGAGTGGAAGTCAGGTGTGCACGGCAATGTACAGTGTACAGGATGTATACAATGGTAATTGGCTATTAATGGTTGAGAGTAATGCAAATTTTGTGTGTATTTGAGAAACACAATGATAGTTACGGGGTGTGGAATGAATACAATGGAAATTTGCGGTGTGTGGGATTACTGTATCTGGATAAATGCATAGGCAGTTGGTTGTGCTTGGTGTGAGAGTAATGAGTGATTGCAGCGTTTGGAATGCATTTAATAATAATTTGGGTTTTGAGGGATTATTCAGTGGCTTTTAGTGATGCTCTGGATGATTGATGGTTTAATTGAATGTAGTTGTGGAAGATTTAGGCCCAGACGTGTCGAATGGCACCTCTTACGTACCCCTCTCGGAGGAGCGGAAGAGATATAACTTTAACTTAATGAATGGACTCGCGGACACACGTAATCCAATTAGTAAATTTAGAATATGAGTTTCTGTATATCGCAGTCATTCAATTTATGAACATGACACTTTTTGTATTCCAAACTATATTTATTAAAATTTGAACTCTCATAACTAGTAGGTATAAAATGCACTATAATTCTCTTATACAGTCAACTCTAGATGCAGTGAACTCAGATTAAGTAAATTCGATTATAGTGAACTGAAGCCAATGGTTTAAATCCTCATCTGTAACCGATAAGCACTAGATGATTAGCTTATAGTAAACTCCCAACATCGATATATTTAACATGAGTACAAGTAGGAAAAAATACGCTTCAGTACCTCGATTTTATGTAACACTAAGAATTTGTAGGAAGGTTTCGTGAGTTCCGATTGTGTCAATGATGATGAATGAAAGGGATTCATGGAACCGTATCACTGAGAAAATTACTTTAGTTCATTAGCTCAGTTTGAATACGTCTTTGACGAGAAGCGCAAATTAAAACAGGTGTAATACGATCTAGATATTACATCCGGTGATAGACTTAAAAGAAATATTATATCGGAACGATCTTTAGATACGGATAGAATCGAAAAAATACTATAATAACTAGTGTGATACAGAAACGACGAAAGTGCTCCAATAGTACAAGAGACATTGAAGGACGATGAGATCGCACTAAAATATGTAGTGCGTGAACAATGGTTCTCAAGAAATCAGGTGTCATGAAAGTACGAAGACATTGAAATATTTAATTATTTTGATATTATTACTGGCCCTCTGCAAAAATAATTTTATCAAGAGTTGGATAACTGTTTTATATTTCGGGATTATGGGATACGGTGAACCAAAAATGTTAGTCCTTAGACATTATCATCAGTCTTCTGAAGTTGCTCTTTTGAAGTTTCTACCAGCCAACGGAGTCTTCTCACTGCGACTTCCCTTTCAAATTTGAATGTAATAATTGCAAGATATACTGTTTTCCTGTTTCATGGTCCTTCATAGAAGCACTGTGTCCCCACGAACGCACCTCTCCGAGCAATGTGTTCCCACGAACGCACCTCTCCGAGCAATGTGTCCCCACGAACGCACCTCTCCGAACAATGTGTCCCCACGAACGCACCTCTCCGAGCAATGTGTCCCCACGAACGCACCTCTCCGAGCAATGTGTCCCCACGAACGCACCTCTTCGAGCAATGTGTCCCCACGAACGCACCTCTCCGAGCAATGTGTCCCCACGAACGCACCTCTCCGAGCAATGTGTCCCCACGAACGCACCTCTCCGAGCAATGTGTCCCCACGAACGCACCTCTCCGAGCAATGTGTCCCCACGAACGCACCTCTCCGAGCAATGTGTCCCCACGAACTCACTTCTTCGAGCAATGTGTCCCCACGAACTCACTTCTCCTGGGGAATGCTGGATCAGTACCCTACCGCGGCGGCCTTTCCTTCCTTTCCCTTACCTCACTTCTTACTTACACACACATGTACTACATTATCACACATGTGGGATGCCAGTCGATAGCTTAGAGCTTCTCCTGGCTGGGACAATGCCCGTCCGGTGGAGAATACTTGGTTGGGGAGAACCCCGCAAAAGACATGCAGGTCGGCGCCAGATATTAAAATCCAGTGTGGGATCACCGCCATCTCATCACAAAAAACATGCACTACACTTACGAGACTAATGACTATCAGTTGCCGTACCCAGAAACACGAAGTAATTAGTCAATTAACCTCACAAACTCACCTGTTTGCTTTGTTTCGAATCGACGTCTTCAATCTCCTTTCTCCATCCCCGATTTTCAGATAAAACTATCTCTACTTCATATAATAGTTTTGAATTTTTTAACAGATGGTAAGTTGGGTTCTCCCAATATGCGTTGTATTAAATTTTTCCTGTGAATTTAGTTTTGAATTGTCTACCTAATACGTTTTCATAAAGTTGGCTGATCCTATAAAACTAAACATATATTAAACATAGTTGCCTTTGTGTCTAATGCTTACAATTACAACCCAGACATCAATATGGAAACGACTTTGAAGGCCCGATTTGTTTCGTCGTTTGCATTGATTTGGGAGTTAATTTTGTTTGACTGGGTTTTAATTCCCTAAATAACACACACATTCCTTCACAATAAGCACACTTACAATAGAAATAGTTTACTATAGTTTGTACGTCTACAATACAAAAATGTTCTCATTTTTCAAACATTTGTGAGACATTTTCATAAATTCATTTTACTCTGTAAAATGAACAGAAACTTTTATTTTAGACATTCTAGAATGTTTCTTGTTAAGTGTAAACTACATGGAATTCTTAAGCTTCTTGAAGAGAATGAACTGATTAACTAACACAAAGTATTTTTTAGATATTTATCAAAAAACAAATATTTTAAAATGGTAAATGTTATGTTTTGAAATGAAACGTGTATATCCTTTAGAGAAACTGATGAATTCTGTGTGCTATTTTTCATAGCTCAATGTGGTGTTAAAAAGCGAAGGGTGGTTTATGGGACGAGAAACTGATCATAGGAAAGGCATCAACAGCATGTACGTTAGCGAGGCGGTGATGAATGTTTGCAAAGTGGAAGCGGGATTAAGAGTGCAAAGCAAATATGGAATACGATCTAAAAATGTTAATTGAAATGAAGCGATTACTTCAATATATTTCACTCATTACAGCAACACTAGAACCATTTAACTTTTTTCGCTTCGACACCTTGCATTAAAGCTTAAATTTTCATGGTGGAGGCTGATCAGCCACTATGCGTTTTTGTTTGGTACGTTCCCACCGATAGCTTCAAATATTTGAAAGCGTCATATTCAGTGATGTATAATCGGTTAAAGGTAAGAGAAACAATCAAAATAAAACGAAATGATGTAAAGCGTTCTTTGTCGCACATCCAATTCTTTGGGTTAGTATTCGTTAGTTTTTCGTTTCCCGTTCCTTCACAACTTGAATGCTCTCTAGCTTACTAAATTTTTCACCAGAAAGGAATTACATTGACGTTCATGTGTCATCCAAATATTGGGGTCGACAATTGTCGTATCACAAGCAAAAGGATTTGATTTGATTTATTTAGTCAAAAAACAACCAGTAAAAACTGTATGTGACGTATGGGGAAGAAGATTTACTGCTCACGTTTTCTTCCAGAATCCCTTCCCGTCATTTTAACTATAAATCATTGAATAAACGTTTAAAATAAATAAAAATAAATTTAAAAAAAGCGCGAGATTAGCAATATTTGAAAAAAATAGATATTTTTGTTATCGAGTTATAGAAAATTGATTTGCGTCGGTAAAATGAATTGCATGTATGATTTTTCTGCATTGCTAACAAAATAGTAACTCGCCTTTACCTCTACTCCTACCATTACAAGCAAAAGGAGAGTTCAACAAAACGTGCGCATAGTGAAGTTACATTTACGTCCAGAAGCAAAACAAGGGGCCATCTCAGCATTTGCTCAATGGATGAGGGAAACTGGACAAAAACCTGATCGAGATGTGGAATCCCTTCGGAGATCGAACCTGAGACCCTGTGGCCACAGTAGGGATACGCTACTTGTGCGTCCTCGTGCGCCAAGCGCCCTAATTAGAGACGCCGTGCGCCTCGGTGGGCGGGCGCGGGGGCGGGGGCGGGGGCGGGCGCGGGCGCGGGGGCGGGCGCGCGGGCGGGCGCGGGGGCGGGCGCGGGGGCGGGCGCGGGGGCGGCGCGTCGTTGGCCGCACGTGGAGCGCGGGTTGCGGCGTATGCAGCACGAGGCGTTGGACGCGCGGCGATAAATCTCCGCCGCAAACGTCGCCGCCGACGTGTAAATCACTGCGCCGCCTCGGCGACTCGCGTTCGGCGCTATCGCCCTGCGGAATCTCCTGGCACCGGCCCCGCCCCCACCCCACCTCCCGTCAGCGCGCTCTCAACCCCAATCTCGCTGCTCCCAGTCCCCCCCCCCAGTCGCCCGGTCCCCCAGTCACGCCCCGCTCCGCTCCTCCCCAGACGCTCCCCGCCCCTCCCACTCAGCCCGCTCTGCCTGGCCCGAACCATTCCGCGCCATTCTTCGTACCCACTCAACCGCCCTCCCCCCAGCTTCCCCTTTCCCCTCGACCCGTCGTCGCCCTCCTCCCCGCCGCACCGTACTGGCAAAGGTAGCTCAGGACCATCAACTATTGTCACTGCAGTGTCTCTATTTGGGTGATCTTGGAGTCCGAGTCTCGACGATGGCAGAATTTTTAACGCAGTCGCAGTCGTAGATCGAATTCAGTCACCAGGTGACTCTCAGCAACCAGCCGCGTTCAGCCATCAGTAACCCTCATTCAAACACCAAGCGACTGCCGGAGGAGTTCCCTGAAAACGGGCCACGAACCACGCCCGATATTTCCTTTCTCTTCTTTTTTTTTGTCAGTCTGAATTCAGAGTGCTGGAATTTGATGAATGTTATGATAGAAGTTTGTGGCGAGGTATATAATGTAATGATCTAATGATTCTATTTTGAATTCCTTGTGAGACGGATTGTTGGAAATGATCCATGCTCCGATTCGTAACGGACTCCACTCCTCCCTTCACACTCTCCACTCCTCTCTTCACAGACGCCAGCCTTGCTCTCCCACCACCGCAGCTGACAGAGGAGTTTCTCAAAGAAGGGGCCACTTTGACAGGTCGGGAAACAAATGAACGTCATGCAGGGCGATGACAATGCAAGAGATTGTGATGAATCCATTTTTCAAACGAGCTAACTGTACACGAACTCACTGACAAAATGAGTGCATGGACATAACCTGCAGTTATATTGCCAGCAGTGGCCGAGCAGTAGCTGGCAAAGCTGTCACTTGTTATTTAATCTCTCTATATAGACCTCCTCCCTTCTGCCGATTTCGTGCAAATTGAAATGTTTTCTTATCCATCGTTTAACTATCCATTTAAAAAAGTGTTGTTAGTTTATAATGTTACTGCTAATACATACTGATTGAACAAATTAATCTGATAAAACTATTTTCCTCTCCTAATTCGCTTTTTTCTCATTGAGACATGCGCCCAAATAGATTAATAAGGATTCAATTTTAATATTTTTCCTTTATGGGTCAGTTATTTACACCACACTTCAAGTAAAGTCTTATTTTTCTTTATTTTCATTTTCACCAAAAGTAACTTCTCTAAATATTTCTATTTACCTTCAATAGGCTACTTCATCAAAATCAAAAACATCCAAATCCAAACAAAAGAAATATAGAACACAAAACTTCATGTAAAGAGGTGAAATATTTGTTTTTAATTTTGCATCTGAATTTATCACACCGGTAGTTTGTTGCACGTGTTCCACTTTACATGTCTTTTGTAATTACGCATCAGACTGAAATTTATTATATCTCATTACAGTTTCTTGTTGTTCGTTTATTTCTATTCCTAGGGAGGGACTTTTGAAGTCGGCTATTTTTCGTCATTGAGGAGTATTTCTCTCAAATTCTATACAGGTCTGCTGGTGCTGCGTTATCTTACGTTTGTTATCACTTTTTCAAAATTTTCGATATTCATCCGAAACAGGTATAGACAATCATTTTTAATTATAATTCACTTTTAAAGATATTGTTTCTAAAACAAACCTCAAAATTGTCTGGTACAGATGTAAGCAAAGTTTTCATTTCTTTTTGTAAACCATCAAATTTTGGAAAAAAGTAATTGTTCTCGTGAAGCATCCAAGAGAAGGTCACTCACCGATGTCGGAAGAGCCTCCCCACGTGGCCTGCTGCGCCTGACGAGCCAGTTTGCCGATGGCCTCCACATAGAGGCTGGACGCTGCCGCGGCACCTGGAGCAGAGAAAAGCTATTAGGGTGCGCCTATAACAACAAAGCTCGCTTTTAAGGTCGCTTTTCAACAGTTCAGTCATGAAGCAACTTTTAACATTGGGGTATCGAAACATACTAACAACATACACAAACATCCGTATCCGGGGGCGGTATTCGATACCGCCACCCTTCAAGCTACAACAGCTACAGCCCTTCAGCCTTAGTGACCGCGGCTATCCAGGCCGTCAACGCACATTTTGCTCATACTAGGTATGCTCGTCTCAAAGGGAAAGTAATTAACAAGACCTAATTTTGAATAAAAATGTGTAGAGCTTAATATAATGGTTGTGGTTTTGATTATCAGAAAATTTAAACCACACGTGAAATAAATACTCTGTGTGTAAAAGCTCTGTAGAGAGCTCTAAATGATTTAGAATAGAAAAATAACATATCAGTAAAGCAGTCCAGTTATTAGGAAGTTTCAGTAAAACCTAAATCATTTGGACGAAACGGCACAAATATTGCAGCTGCCAACACTCTGCAATGTTATGGTATATTTAAATGGCGTAATGGTAATTGGCGATTGTGTAGTGTTGAAAAAAAAACAATCACGTAACTATTTCGTTTCATCATCTAATTCATCATTCATTATTTCGCAATTTCGTAGAAAAGCAAATTACCCGTAATTGACCTGGATTGCCAACATCCCGGTAAAGATATTGTACCCACGATCAAAAGTTACGGTTATCCATTGTCATAACTATTCAACAATACTTTCGATTTAGAAGCAAACCTCGCAGTGAAAATTGGATCAAAGACGACAAACATGAACTCGATGCTTTTGTTTACAACCATAGGCACAGTGGATAAGACCACATGACCACGACACACTACGAAAGGACAAGAGCGAGAACAGACATGAACCTAGATCGCGATCTACTAATTTAAGAAGTTTTTGCGAGATTTTACGTTTGAGAGTTTCTAAAAATAAGTAAATCGAATAAGATGTATTTGTATGAAAATGACACGGTGCTAATGTTGATGGTGCCTGACACGGATACAAGGTACAATGTTTACGTGAAGAGATTGGTTTTCTTCGCAATACGACGAAGTCACTCAGAAGAAATTCACGGAGGACTTCAGGACGGAGTGTGTAGAGGAACAAGAATTCAAAAAATA
Organism: Gryllus longicercus; assembly: GCA_038098605.1. Taxonomy (NCBI): domain Eukaryota; kingdom Metazoa; phylum Arthropoda; class Insecta; order Orthoptera; family Gryllidae; genus Gryllus; species Gryllus longicercus. Next base: position 46,758 of record JAZDUA010001405.1, read on the forward strand.
AATAAAAGTGCTAAGACAAACAGCATTTCACAATATTTAAGTTTTCTGTTTTGTATATATTATATTTGAAAGTGTTGACTATTATTGATTTTGAATTTTAAATTGAAATAAGGTAAGAAAATTATAAGAAAGAATCCGGATTCATGAAAAAAAATTATAATCGAAAGAATCCATGAGAATATTATTTGTGAAATCCAATTCAAATAAAAACATGTTGATTTAATGATTTGAAGAAATTACTTTAAATGAATTTGTTTATAGAAGTAAATTTTAATTATTATTGTTCACAAAATTATTATTTCTTGATATTTTCTTACCGTCGCAGCCTTTTAGAATCAGTGAAAACGTCACTTTCCCATCTTCTAAGTAATGATAATTTTCACCCATGTGACAAGTAAAATATTATTGAGAGACAGGTGGTTTAGCTTCATACGTACGAGTATTTTGGCATTTCCGAACAGAAACAGGTATTTGAGTAATTATTGTTAACGCAATTATTCGCGCTGCAATATGACACACATATATGATAAAAGCGCGTTAAATTATTCAAATGATATCCATGTAGTTAAATATTCACCTAGTATTGATAAATAACATTACGTAAGTGAATGATATTTTATTTCAATTTAAAATGTAATTTTCATTTATAAGTGGTTTAAAGAAAATAAAGTGGTGTAGAGAATTTATTATTACTTTAATGCGAAGTGAGTGAACATTAAAATGACATTTGCCTTTTCAGTAAAATATTATACTATAACAACTGTTAGTAAATTGTTTCATCCATGAATCATTATTATACTCTTTCTGTAATATGTAGGATTTTGATGGTTTGTCAGTCAGGCATTATGTGTATCGTAAGTATAGAGAGGCGAAACCAGAAATGTTCTTGTGGTTGGGGGGCAATAGATATAATGTCTAGCCACGTGTTGTTTTCTTATAAAGACTTTTTTATTTATGTTGAATATCAAATGTATTTTTATTTGCACTAAATATTTATAACGTTAACTCTTGATATATTCAATGATTTCCGTTTGTACAGAAAATTAGTAAATTTATATTTTACTTTCACGCTTACTTCATGCGTGTGTAATGATACAACAAAGATCAGCAATTTTGGGGCAGAAACATCCGTCTTGTACATCCACTACTCCACAAGAGGGATAAATGATTGTTTATTTGTATTAAATTATTTCCTCTAACGCATCTATGTTTTGTGTGTCCTCAATACGAACATTAAGCCTCAATAATATTTTTAAATTGGTCATTTTCAAAAATGGCTTCAAATTTTTGGGTACTTTTTAATCGAATAGAAATAAGTAGGTTTTTGAAAGTAACGCAGGTTCAATCTTCGTTGAATTCTCAGAATTTTCGAAAATTTGCAAAAAGTAATTTTTGGTGTCCTCTTACACTACAGTATTGAAATAATGAAATGTTTCTTCTAAATAAAATCTGTTCATGAAAATTTGATCCTTAAAGGAGATCAAACGCAATATATTTAAAATATTAGTAGTTTCTACGTACCTGAAATAAAGTTGTTTTCAAAAACAAAATTTCTTAAAAACCGCTACAATTTTTTTCATTAATCTTAACGTGTGGATAGTGATAAATACACTGAAAAACATTGAGATAAATGCCATTTTGAGGAATTATTTGTTTTTTCAAAAAAGATACAAATGTAATTTTGGTATATTTGTCTAACGTTAATTAGAAAGACGAATTTATATTATGCATTTACAATACAATATATTTATATACATGTTATTAATTTGTGAGTACAGGCGCTTAAAATGCTTTCTTATGAAGTTTCTCAAAAACCCAAAAGGTTTCCGAGAAAATTGATAAAAATTGCCAATTTACGAAATGCTCGGACGATATTTTTTTGAAAAATCTCTGCCAATTCTTATTTCAAACTTTTAATAAGGGTAGTTCTATGCGCACATGACGTATACCTCTTTTCGATGCATTATTTTGATTTTTTAAAATTTCATAGAAGTAATGCGCAAAACAGTAGCATACCATTTTTCAGAGCCAGAGAGCGAAAATATTTAAGACGGTTTCTGGAGAGTAATTTGAGGCGCGTGTTCCTCGGACACATGTCCGGGCGAAATTGCAGAGCGCTCACGAGCCCAGAAAAAAGGCGCGGAGGCGGCTCGGAACAAAGCGGCTGAGAGCGCAAAGAACGCGCTGGAGGTATTTGCATAACAAAAGAGTGCGGCGGCCGCCGGCGATGTCGCGCCCCAGAGTGGCAAACCGCGACAAACACCTCGCCCCCCCGCCCAACCCGCCCCGCCCCTCCCCACCCGCTCCCGTGCTCCCTGCGCCACCCCCGCCCAGCGTTGCCAACTTAGGAGTTTTCCCCCTAAAATTTAGGGGTTTTGGTCTTTAATGGATATTTTAACGGTGAAATTTATTTGGGGAATTTTGATGAGTTTTTAAATTTAAAAAAAATTGGTGTGCATCACAAAACCCAAAAATAGTTCTCTACAACTATTGCAGGTATTCAAATATAACTAGCATAGTAAAAGCGTAGGAAAAGCGAAGTAAAAAAGGTAATTTGAATGGTTAATTGTGTAAAATTGGGCGGTTAAATGTCACAATGTCACATTGGTAAAAAAGCGCAACACACTACAGCTATAAACAAGAAATGAGAACGTTTTCCGTTGAAGAAAAGCTTTAAAAAATAGGTCTCATTATTTAGTATTCAATCATTACAATGAGTGAGACAAAGATACCTTTTATGTCTCGTAACTCGTTGCGCTACACAGTTGTGCAGATGTACACAGTGTGTACATCTTTGTAACAAAAGTTATACAATTTGTGTTTATATGTACATTATTACATAAATACTTGTTATTCTTGAAAATACACATTTCAACTTTAAAATATAAATATAATCATATACACTTAATTATTTTTTCGTATTTCTTTAATTTTTCTTCTCTTTTTTGATATTTTAAATATGAAATTATAATTTTTTTAAGGTCGCATCAACTTCTAGGTCATTAGCGACCACTATTGCTTGTAACGGTATGGTAACTGTGAGGATGGCACGATATGATGATGAAAGGGGGTGAAAGAAAGAACACAACACAACCATGTCCGAGGCGGGACTCGAATCCGCGATCCATCGGTCGGAGATCGCTACGGCCTTAGCGATCTCTGCCACCGGATCGCCTATATTTTTTTTTGTATTTGGTGTTTTTCTCATTTTATTTTTTTAATTTTTTTACGTTGTGGTTGTTTTTGCAGCGCTATCTAGTGGCAAATGCCTATGACCACCTGGCAACACTGTCGAAGCCTCCTCCTGCGCAGGTCTCACCACTCCCTGCCCCGCCCCCGGCCGCCCACCGCCCACACTCCATGCCACGCTGAAGCACAAGAGGCCTGCGCTAGCAACTCAGCCCGGGGCTTCGCGGGATTTGGTCGAGTGCCGGCGAGGAGGAGGATAATGGAGCGAAGTGGTTGCCGCATTTCTTCTACAAGGTTCCTGCCACTTAAATGCTCGCGATATATTGCCGACGAAATACGTGCAGTATTGGGATGAGAAAAATGAACGTAAATATGGATAAGGGAAAGTGACTGACATTTCAGCCTTTCAGGTTGTTTTCAGCTTTAAGTCACTCTACAACAACTTTGGCTTAATTAATGATGATGCTAAGAGATCAAGTTATTTCATGTGAAAAAGATGTAACGGTCATGTTTGGAAACAATTAAGCCTTACGTGAGAAATCCATAATCGCATAGTCGTAGCCGCGCTCTCTGCGCATCGTTGGACGACTTGTACACAGCTGTTTGCTTAAAAATGACATGAAAAGGGTAATGTTAGAACTGGAAGTCCAAAATATAGATACTAATATCGAATTAGCTGGTGAATTCGCGTAATACCAAGATGCTTTGAATAAATCTCAGTGAATGACATCATTTTCGGACTTCATCCGGCTAATATTGGTTCAGGACGCTAACTCCTGTAAGGTGACCGATCGAGTGAGAGTCGATTTGTGTATTTGCGAGAAGTATTTTGAAAAAAAAAACAACAAAAGTTTCAAAATATGATTTTAACAGGCTCAAGGTTGTTTTCTGTGATGATGAAGGTCAAGGAGAGATCTATCCTCCCCCGAAATCGCGCTGCCACAGCCTCTGCGGCGACTCTGACCGGGCGGTCTTGGGGTTCGAGTCCAGACGGCGGATTTTCGACACCAGGTACATAGCTAGGACGAACTCAGCCGCTGCCTACAGCACAATTATAGCGGTCGGCTGCTCTGATCGGCTGTTTTCCGTGGTATCTGCGATCAATTCCAGGCAAATGACAGTTAAGTACTCTTAACAAACGGGACATGGAATGGGCTCGAATTTTCCCTCATCTCCCTTGTCCTATTCTCTCCTCTTATTGATACACTCACTACACGTCAGCACATGTTGGGAGTTCAGTCAAGAACTTGCAGCTTGCTCCCTGTGATGCGGTTCCCGGCTAGAGGAAGATACGTGGTTGGGGAAAACCCTCGCTCAAATCGCAATGACTAGATCGACATTGAGACGCACTACCCGACTTGACGTGCTCGATAACTGACAATTATTCAGTTACAAACGCACCTCATGTTGGCTAGTGAGCACTTTATCTGGTCGAACGTATGCTTTGAAGCTGCTCCTACTTCGGGCTTTATTCACCAATTTTGGATAATGTGAAAATTAACCGAAGAATTTGCGAATCAGTCGGATCCTGCATTAGCCATTAAATTTACAAGAATGTGATTCTCCTGTTTCTGGCTCCAGTGGCTGAATGCCGTGCATGAATTAGTTCGCCACGGTAAGGTCAACTGCCCCGGAGATACGTTAGGGATGATGGTGTGGCTTGTTGCGCCATCCGAACAGACGATGAATAAATTATGGTGATGATAATGAGATCAATGATTTAATGGAGCATTAGTGGGAATGGGAGGCATTTGACACTTTCCAATTAACCACGGCTTGCCACCACAAATTCCGTGTGGAATGACGGATTAGACCCACGAGCCCAACATGGAGTTTACACGAGATATCTGTGCACTCGACGACTGATAAGGGGCGAGTGGGACCCGCGAGAAGGAGGGCATTGCGCATGCAGTGTAGTTGCCTAATCAAACCATCGCCTTTCAGAAAACACAGTAGACCACTGCGAGCTACGGAATCACTCCACTGCACGACTATACGTTCGTCAGGTACGTATCAGAAATGTTTCATTGGATTGTTGTCAGCTTTCGTATATAAAATGTATATGTAATATTTTTTGTACCGAGGATGCAAGTCAAAACATAGGAAGGTGATGTTTTTGAGACGACATTCATTGTAACCATCTCTCTCTTCTGTGAAATCAATCTGTCCATAGATAGCGCGCGAACTACAGAAAGCTTAGCGGTTATTAAAAGCGGCTACAATATAAATATTACTTCTTCCTTTCTAATAAAAGATTTTTGTGAAGTGCCTCGCTGACAGTAATATGTTTAGAAATAATTTCATTACTACAGATGTGCACATTTTCTCAGCATCTAATGGGAGACGATAATTTTAGACGAGAAATTAGAGACCCAAGTTGCAACAGATAAATGTGTGTTAGCCGACAACGTCGTGTGGTTTTCCAAATCAATTTTAAAATTGTGTTCTACGACAAATTGAAAGAAAAACATTTCGAAATCACTCTTGATGAAGTCAATTTTATGAAACAATTATATTACATAAGTTCTAGAAAGCCAAAGGTAAAACGCGTGCTCAATATCACAAAATAAATGCAAAATGTAAATGGTTAGTTAGCCACGCTGACAAAACATTTAAACTGAATAAAGAGCACATAAAACTGAAGAAAGAAAAAAACGAAAAGTCAAGCAACCGAAAAATATTTAAGGCGTCGGTGACTCCACGTTTGGCAAGTAAAAACTAATGGCTATAAAAAAACAATTATTTCGATATTCCAAAGCTGACACCTCCATTATTCACTTCACTCATCTCAAACTTGATCTTCAATGGTCACCATGTTTATTTACTTCGAAAATTTGATTTCGTCAGAATAACACTTTTGTTTCTCTAAAATGCTTGGCTTAGTAATTAAATTTTTCACATTTCACCTGGCAAATCATCAGCGCGGAAGACAGAAATATGCACATTTTCGTTCATAATTATAAACTCTCCACAAAAATGTATAAGACAAAATATTTAGAGAACATTTTAATTATCGCGATAGTTTAATTATCGTTTTGTACAATGCATAGTTATGTACAATTCACAAGTTTGTACAATGCATAGTTATGCATAGTTGATGAAAAAATAAACCACCAAATTGAAATCTCTTTCAATTTGGAAATGTCCGAGAAAAAAATGCATACGATTTTTTGAAGAACTACCGTTAGAGATACTTTTAAGCTTATGTGTTAACAAATGTATTAATGTCGGCCTGGATGACAGAGGTCGTTGCTGTTGAAGGGACGTGGCTACCATGGCTTGAAAGGTCGCGGGTTCGAATCCCGGAAAAACAAGATAATATATTGTATCAAAATGTCGCGTTCACCATGGTCCTCGTCCATTTAGTCCTATTGCTTTAAGTTTGAAAGCAAATCTAGAGATGTTTTTTGGTAAATCTTTTTTAAGTTACCTACATTTCACAGAAGATTGCACGGACACTATTAATATTTTCAGTAAATGAAAATGACAATAAAAAACTAATATTTAGCAAACAATATCGTTTGAAGAAAAACATTCTGTCTCAAATAATATAGATGGGGGTAAAAATATTTTTAATCTTCGAAAATTTCAAAAATTGAGAGTTAACAATGGATCTCAGTCCCATGCCATCTTTATCAATGAACTTAACGTTATTTTTATAACAAATTTGATGAAAAACTATTGAGCCATTTTTAAGAACGAATTGAAAAAATCGTGTGTGAAATACCTCCAAATTGAAAATATGTTCTAAATTCTAGTGACGCGACTTCAGATAGATTCGTATATCAGAAATATCAATTTTGGTAAAAATCCTTTTTACGTTTTCGCCATTTGCATTTCTCAGACACATAGGGACATAGGAAGGGACGACAGACCCACCGGCAGATGGACGGACGAATGGACAGCCTGATTGGTCAGACAGACGGACAGACGTTTTGCCGCAAACAAATACTTCGGTATCACGGGCCCCCAAAACGTGCATTCTGATCTCACAATGTGTTATAAAAAGTAATATATTATATATTAACATGATTTATCCAGTTTTTCGGTATCGAAAACCTACAATACGAATTTTCGAATTCGATGTTGGTGGTCGATTAAGAAATGATTTATTTGGAGTCCCCTTCCATTCTTTTTTAATTTATTATGGTTTCCACTGGTAATTTTTAATGTTTTTCTTTTCTTTGTCTCGGGTAAGAAGTGTGCTTCGTACTTATATATTTATATTTTACACAATTGACACTTTATTTAATCACATGATTCTTGTTTTTTTTGATATTGTATTTATATTTCAATAGTACGTAATTCTAATTTTAAATTAAACTTTGTTTGTATTCTTATTTTATATATACTTAAATTTGTTCAAAGAATTGGTTGCCCCGACTGGGATTATATATATATATATATATATATATATATATATATATATATATATATATATATATATATATATTGTAGCGATACCGATTTCATCATAATTTTGTAAACGAAACTCACCGGATCAAAAATTAAACAAACAGACTCGACCACCCAGATTTCTGCCGAGAGATTACGCAGACGGTCACACGTGCGCGACTCCGCTTATCGCGACAGTCCCTCCCGCCCCCGGCACATTAAGAAAGCCGTTTAGAGGGCTGGCATTGACAGATTCACTGGGCACACGTGTTCACTGTGCCGGCTACGAAGTTTCGAGACCGCCCGCTCGTTTCGGGGAAACCCACATCCATAATTCTTTACGGACAACGCGCCCCCTTATGCAAACATGGAACGATGTTCTAGAAGGAATTGGAATAACACTACATGCTTGCAGCTGGCACGGAGAGCGGAAAGTTCTGTGGCTTCTCGCGTGGCGATTGGCTGAAAATAGTTCACTGCGCCACTACTTTTAGCCAATAGCTACACGACTATTACAAGGAACTCGAGCATACGAGAATATTAGGGTGGGGGGCAAGAGTTAACTTGATGCAATTTCGACTGAGAGAAAATCAGAAGGGATTTGAATTCTAGGCAGAGCAGTCGGGGCAGAAGTTTCTTTCGGGGGGGGCTATTCTTCGGTCAGAGGCAAATGCGCCTCTGCCGGACTTAGAAATTTTTCATTATTCAGACGGGGCCAGAGTATTAGGCATCGGGGAATGACCAGTGTGTCTCTGGAAAACTTATTATTTTTTGAGCTTGAATATTAGACTGAGGACAGTTGAGAGAGGAACTTATATGGGGGTGGGAATTATTCGGGCGAATATGCCTATGTGGGGACTTATGTTATTTTACTGCGAGTTTTGAGCTGTGAGCCGACTGCAGTGGAGAGAGAATTATCTCTGGGGTGGGTTTTCGTCGTGAAGAGAGGCGAATGTTTCTCCAATCGAATTTTAAACTGTCCGAAGTTGTGTTCGACAATTATCATAAAAGTCAGAGAGAGACGCATAGTTGACCACTCCGTTCCTGAGATCGTCCGGCCAGTTCAGCTAGTACTACCAGTTTCGACCAAAACTTCCAGATCCGCCAGTTCAACTAGACTTCTAGACACCGCCTACGCAGCCACGCATCGCAGCCTTTTCGTGACGTTACGAGGCGGCTGCCCAGCTGGCGACGAGAGAGGCCATTGCCTTTTCCCGGAGGCAATTTTTTTTTGAAGGCCGCCAGACGACCCTCTCGACCGCGCCGCGGCCGCCCCCCCGGCCGCACAGAGACCCTTCTCCAGGCAGTATCGTTCAGGGCTACCGCCCTATTGTGTAAATTTTTTTGTAATGCGGTGTCACGCTCTGACACATTGACCAGTAGTAATTTCACCCATTGTAATTGTTAGTTATAATTCTTCTTAGTTTTTTAAGCTTAACTCCTAAAACTAACTTTTCATTTTTTTTTCTTCTTCATCTAATTTTCCCACTATTCTTTTTATTCAATTTAAGAGTGTAACTTCCCTGGGGCATGTTAATCATATTGCCCAGGAATAAATGTGAATTTTTACCAGTGAACAAGTGTTTATTTTGTGTTTCCACCGTACTGTGTAACAATTCCTTCCATCACCGACTTGAGCTAGCGTCAGGGCCGCTATCTGGTTCCTCAGGTAACCGGGAGTGTTACAATATATATATATATATATATATATATATATATATATATATATATATATATATATATATATATATATATGAGGTTCAAAGGATTGGTTGTCCCGGTAGCTTAATGATTAGAGCAGCTGGACAAAATTCATAAGGCTTGGGTTTGAATCCCGAACAATTAATTCCTTGAACAAATTTAATTATTAAAATGCATTGTTACTCAGTAACGTGGTCACAATATGGATTTTTTACGATAACAGAATATAATCTCCGAACGTAATTGCGTCCAAAAAGGTGACGGGAATAGTGACAATTTTATATATTTCATATATACATTTTTAAATGAAAGAACAATGTTTAATGTTAAAACGTATTGATTACAGACCACCCGATGATGCGACCACATTGTGCTTCAAAGCGTGGATTTAGTGCACAGAAGCGAAAATCAGTGCAAGAATCGCTAAAACATTAGTATATAAAAAATTGTCTAAATGAATTACATATATATATATATATATATATATATATATATATATATAGTACGAAGTTGCTCTACAGCTGTCGCCGTTTCTCCGCTCTCAGTCTCCATGCCTCTCTATTGAACCATAGATCATCTGGCATTTCTCTTGCCGTCATAGCCTCTTGCACTCCCTGCTGCCATGCAAGTCTGGGTCTTCCTCTCTTCTGTCTTTCTGTTGGCACCCATTTCAGGACTCGTTTTGACCATCTTTCGTCTGTCATTCGCATAACATGACCGTACCAGACGATTTGTTTTTTCTCTATTTCGTCAAGGACATGAAAATACATGAAAATAACAAGTCAAATCAAGTACTTTATGTGTTACAATTTAATATCAGCCGTTTTTAAGGTTTTTCCATACAATTGTTCAGATTTTCTCTCAGTAATATTACAAAGGTAAGAAGTAAACATTACTTCTCAATAAATTAAATAAGGAATATACTACTTAAATTATCTACATAAATGTTATGTGCCTGTTTTCAATATGTGAAGTTTATTTTACACAGGGAACGTATGAACTGAGAGTTGAACCAGCCCCACAGAAAACACAATGACTGAAAGCCACAAGCTCACCAGAGTATTATGTGATTTCGCGCGGTTATTTCAGTTCTAATTGCGCACCTGGAAGTAATACGAAACATTTTTTTTCTGAAAAAACGAGCGTTTTCACTGAAAAATATGACGCTCATCAAAAATTTATTCTTCAGCATTTTTCGTTCCAATTATTTTCAAAAATTTGTCATTCCGATTTGCCGTGACGATTTGGGTATGAAAATGTGTTCACACGCTCTTAGATTAGAGAATCGAAAGGCAAATGAAATCACCTTTAACGTAGTCAATATTCAGTGAACGAGAGCCGTACTAGTAACTCTGATTCTAATTTTTAAAATAGAGAGTATAAATTAATAGCAAATAATTAGTATTTACAGATGGCGATATGTACCCAAGGGTTCTGCGATTTGGTATTACTAGTGCACATACAATTGTAAAATGATCATTTAAAAATCCAGAAGTAAGTACTGTTCAAACATGATATATTATTTTGAAGTTAATTGACCACATTTGAAAATAAACAAGCTTTTCTTTGCAGTGAGAAGAAAATACAATAAAAATGAAATTTATTTGGATTTTTTAACAAACTGCATAAACAATTTTTCGTAGACAATTAGCAAGTATATGGAAATAGATACATTAAGATAAAACCCACTAGCTTTATTAGAAAATTAAATTATAGAGGATGAGAGAAAAACTACTCCCTGTGAATCGTAATGTTGTAAATATACCAATACAAGCACGTTGAGGTAGACAAGGAAATTACAGATCTGGAAAAAAAATATTTGTTATAGAATTATTGGGGCTAGAGATGATACGACCATTGGGATAACCCCGAGAAAAACTGCTCATGGTTCACTTTATGTATCACGAATTTCACATGGTTTACCCGGAAAACAAACTTGAATATTAACGGTAGAATATGTTCGCATTACGTCATGAGCCCTCTCGAACGATCGTAGAATAGTAACTACAACGAGTATTGCTCTATAATATTTCTAAAACTTTAGTTTTTATAATATTATACGCCTAACGAATGTAAAGAACTGTCCCTACAGCAGGTCTGATTAATCCAACACAAAATATAGAAAATAAGGAAAATTTAATTATAACATAGTATGTAAAATATATAATCCTGTACTATATTTTAACCATTCGATTGTTTTCCTGATTATGTTTCTTTGCGTGGATGGGATGCCAATTTTCCAGCTGCTACGCTTCCATATTGCTGGTCTTCCGTCATCGAGTTCTTCTTTACGTCCACTTCCGGAACAGGGTATAAATTGTTTTCTTTGTTTATTCAATCCAACCACACATTTTTAAATGATAGTTTTTCGCCTCAGGTAGAAAAAAGGTAAACATTATATGCTATTACGTGCTATACTTTTCTGCTATTATATTCGTATATTTTTTATGTAATATAAGTTAATGTCTTCAAATTCTTCCCGTTTTTTATTTATACTTGTTTTAGTTCATTATTGGATTTTTTAGTCATCTGTTTATTCAGTTTGTTAATTACATGAATATTCGGTTAATTATTTGTAAATAAAATGAACTTGAGCGAAGAGATATTCTGTGGCATCACTTCTCAGTTAAGACAATGGTTGTTAACTTCACGCAGTCAAAAAAAAGTTTTTTTAATTTCATGCAATGGTTACAAAGTTGCAATGAATTAGGCAATAAGTATTATTAGTATTGGAACTATAGGATAAATGGTTATTGCTTCTCCATTTTCCGTCGTGAGGAAGAGATCTTCTTTAAACAAGGGTTCACAGAGGCGATCATACCTTACGATAGTGCGAAGTAAATGAGACGATAAAATTGAATGACACAATGTCTTTCTTTATTGTAGTATTGATATTGTAACATGAATACCTACATAAGAGATCATCAATATACTTACAATATTTGAGTAACATTTAGACATTTATAGTCACAAATCAGGTTACTAGCGGTGTGTAGTGTCTCACCACCACAGACATTTCAGGTCCGAAGTTCTTGGAATAGATTATTGCTGAGGTGAACAACATCATCAGATAATTAAGGGTTCTTGGAAGCTCATTCAGTGCTACTGCTAATTGCTGACACTGAGCCGCAGCATTGCCAAGAGGCACTAGCCTCTTCGAGAAATGTGTTCAAGATGAGTGTCCTTCAGATTATTACCATTCGTTTAAGTCGAACAGGCGCTCATAAAAATATATTATCTTATAATGGAAATCTCTCTTTTTTATCATTTCTTAATAATATATTGTTATTTGCTTTAACGTATGCATTCTTGACTTTGCACAATTATCGTGTGCATGCGCTTAGTCAGAGCTTTTGTCAGGGATAAGGCAACAAACAGTAACAATTATGTTATTATTATCATTATCATTATTATCATCATGATCATTACTATCATCATTATTATCATTATTATTATTATTATATGCGTTTCGGACATTTGTGAGTAGTTCCTGTGGCGAAGATGGTTGCGGCAGCCATCGTCTGCGCCGAGGAGGCTGCAGGTTTGAGTCTTGCTTAGGCATGGTTGTATTTGTGTTTGTTACTTCTCCCCTCCTCATCATCATCCTATCACCTCATAATTTATAACTCAAAGCGCATCAACCTCGTCTGCCGCCGAGCCGCCTGCTGCCGCCTTGTCTGCCGTCAGCGCTGCCGCCGCAGCCGGCATACCGTTCCTGCCGTGTAGCTCGCAGCCGGCCCTTCACGCGGGGCCGCACCGCGGCGCGGCGCGGCAAGCGTTGCAACGTGGCGAGCAGCGGCGCCGTCTGAGACGCGTCGTCCATCGTTTGAGCAGATCTGGAGACGTCTCTGGGTAGCGAGTATTTTTTTGACAAACAGCTAAACCATATTTAGATTTCATCCAATGATAAATCCCTTTTATAAGATATTTATCCCACTTCAGATCTGATTCAAATATAAGGAATTGTTATCCCACACCCCACTTCTGATTCGATTTCCACATTCTCATTATACGTAAATTTTGTGTTATTCAGGTATATCCTACGTAAATATTGTAGTTATTCATGTGGCGGAATATGCAACCAATCCTGAATGGGATGATGCTTGAAATCCTTGGAGATCTCAATCAGTATTAATCAACGTACTTTTACTACTCTGAGATCTTATCAAATCGTATGCGGTATCGAATGCAGCAGTGGTCGGGCGACGATAGCAGCACAGACGCTTGAGTCGTCTATATATATATATATATATTGTGACGTACCTGGTGAGACCGGGTATTTCACTGCAATAAAATCCTAATGGAGGGTATCTTTTCCGTGAATGGGTCCCTGAGGTAAGTTGGTATAACATTGGGAAAGTTAATTAGAAAAGAAAATACAATCATGAACAATGTTTATTTACAAGCTGAATTTGTTAAATACATGATCTGACAGTATTTATACACTCTCCCTTGGTACCAAGATTAGGTGTAATATGCATTTATCATACCTTCGGGGCCCCGACCAAATACCTTCGATGCTTGGAGCACGGCTCGTGTCGGCAGGGGTCGCCGACCTCGGCAGCAGCTGCGCGCCGTCGGCGGCTGATGGCAGGGCGGTCGCCCCGGCTGGTAACCTGGCGAATTCTTCCTTATGCAGCTCCTGGCACCTCGGCGCCACACCCTTCTCTAATTACCTTCCGTCGCTGAACTTAATTACTCAACCCGCGGCTGCCACACGTGCTGGTCACAGTTCCGCGCAACACAGTTTCAATATTGTTCTCGCCACACTAATTAATACGAGTGCAATCGATTGTTCTATCGGCACCGAACTCTTATTCTCATAGTACTATCGGTGTTCACTTCACCTATCTATTGTTTAACAGTTACTATTACTTTATAAGCTACTTCGCATGTTCATTTTATCCATGCATTAGCGGCGAGCTCTTCGCCGCTCCGCTAACGTCTTTCTTCTTCGCAATTCTCCTAACGACCATTTCCCGGTCGGGAGCACGCCGGCCACGTCCTTCATCGACGGGCGGCTCGGCCTGACTGTCCTAACGGCTGAACATCTTCGCCCCTCCGCTAACGTCTCTACTGCCCAGTTTGTAACCGACATTCTCACGCTGTCCTCGCGGCGGCGGCAACGGTGGCGGTAGCGACCGTTGCTGGCTCCCGTCGTTGTTCGCCGCGCTTGGCGTACGTACCGCGCAGTCCAAAATATATACTGATTACTTACACTAATATTCTAATTAGTGTAAGGGAACACATTCTGTGTTTCAATATATATATATATATATATATATATATATATATATATATATAAATAAATAATGGGACGGAAATAGTTCTCCAAAATTGGAAATAAAAACTCAGTTGCGTTTCTGTAAAAAAACAGTTTGATATAATTTTGTTTCACTATTTACAATATTTACAATGGTTAAATGAAAAAAGAAGATTACCTGTAAAAAAACAGAAAACAACATTTAAAGTTTTTACTTCAGGTAATGTTTTAACTTTTAATCACGTTTTTAAACACGTGTGATCTCAACGCGATCTTATCTTATGCCTTGCTAGTCAGTCATCAGGCGGCTCCCGGGACGGTGTCAGCTGTCGATAGCGCGGCACATTTGAATCGAAGAAAACGGTGACTCCGATGCGAGTGTCGATGTTTTCTTTACATATATATATATATATATATATATATATATATATATATATATATATATATATAGAGAGAGAGAGAGAGAGAGAGAGAGAGAGGTGTGTGTTAATGTACTATATGTACTATGCTACTTGTAAAGCGTATAAATCTTTCAAAATATTTTTAAAAATAATTTTGGCTTATATTGCTGAGATTATTAAGCAATTTTTCCCAAAGTGCAAGTCTATTGAACATTTGAATTACCTCTATTAGTCTTAATGTTCACTAATATTTCCTACTAATTTTGATGCCAGGTAATATTCAACTCCATATGATTTATGATCACTCACGCACTTAACATATTATAATTTAATAAAATTGCACGAGATATACTAATCAAAATCACGACTTACACCCCACGTGTTTAGTAAACCTGCCATAAAATGCTCTACAGCTATTGATACATTTATAATGACAAATATTTTAACTTTTAACTTCTTAAGTATGCAAATAAACTAGTATATAATGGCAACAGGTTTAAAACATCGATTGTAGAGGTTGCGTTGCGGCGGCTGGAATGGACTTCAAGACATCGATCGTGAAATGGCGAATGTGAGGTTCAGACATAAGAGGGTCCGGATAGTGATTGTATATAATGTGAACGAGCATAATCGCAATGATTAGAACCCGGAAATTTGCCAAAATGCCTTTTTTATTTTTAGAATTTTATATCTCTTAACAATAGGAATAACTTTATTTCACTTCTAGAGTTGTGTTAATAGCATTTCGTTTTGCCTTTATTAGCTTATGAAACACATTTTTTTGCATTTAGCCTTGTTTTTGGCCTTTTTTCCTTTTTGTCACTATTTTCCTTGTTTCTCCTGGCACTGATCTCCATCAAGTTGGAATCATATCTGCATGCCTGGATAACACGAAGGTACGGTCGTTGTGGCACATTGACTGCCAAATTGCTTCAAATTTGGCGTCTTGTTTTTTAATAGAGCATTTTTGATGTTCTTTGAAGGCGTTTCTGAGGAAAGGATTAGACATTTCAAACTTGGCGCTTCGGAGATTTTTCTCAAAAAAGCCGTGCGAAATTCTTCTCTGTTGACCAAATACTCATTTCTTTCGTACAAAGTTTCTTGACGTAGATTGTCAGATGTTTCCTGTTAGTTTGGAGCGTCACCGAAAGATCGCATCATCTCCTAGGCAGCTCTTCGAACCATATGAAACATTGTCAAAATTTCTGACAATCCAGCGATTTCCATTTTAGACGCCACGAGCTTCCATTGTCATCAGATGCGAGGTGCAGAGAGCTTAGTCAAACGTTTTGAATGCCTTCAAGGTTTGATTCAGGGTGTGCCAAGCACTGGATGCAGTTGTAACATGAAGTAAAAACGACGAAATTCGTAAAAAAAAGGTTAAATTTCGTTTGGACAGAGGTAACTGTGACAATTTGATCAATAATCGTTAATTTTTTCTCCATGTAACAATCTTTGTCAATTGTGTGTCGTCTCTTTTACAGAACACTCTTGTCTGACAAAATATTACTGATAGAAGAGACGATGCTTCATTGCAGCTTCTACTAATTGCCCTCCCAACTTTTTCTTCGAGTATTTCGTTGCCTCAGCAGTCGCGTTTTGTCTTTCTGTGGAAGAGTAGGTTCCAGGCTCAGAGAGTGTTTCTAAATGATAGGAAATGATCAATATTTCTTTACTTTTTACATTTATGCGGCCTGGTTTTGTTCACTCACGAGCAATCCCTGCGTGAAATCCCCCTCCCCTCCCACGAGGAATCCCCTCCCGAAAAAATCCTTCGTACGCCTTCCTTCGGAGGGGAAGTAAAGCCGGCAGTCCCATGTTAGTAGATTTACTTGCATGTAAAAGATCCTCAAGCCTAAATGACGCCTCTGAGCTAAATTGAAATCGCCTGTTTCGTCGCCCAAAAAGCACCTTCTTTCCCGCTAGTGGGTGAAAGTAGCGTAGCGAAATTTGCGTGGTCAGACGGAAGAGCGGGCCTGATGGCCCGAGTCTCGCCACGTAAAACAAGGCAAATTCAATTCAATTCAAAAATCCCTTCCTACCTTTGCATCTGGTTTCTTATTGGTTTTTAAGACAGAGCTTTATGTATGTGATGTGCCCTTCTCGTCTCTAGAGATTATACAAGTAAGAAAAATTTAATTCCATTTTCACAGATGCCATTTCAAGATTCAAATGAGAGTCTACAATAGCATATCGCAGTGACAGCGTTGCGAATAGAACCAGCTGATAGTCATAATAACAGGTGGTCATATGCAATCAAGATTACAAAAAATTATCGTTTCCTTGTACGTAAGTATTAATATAAATTTTAGAGTTAGAATAAAGTGTGAATCATTTGAATTACTATTTTTTACAATTATTCCCTTTAAACGGTGAAATTAATGATTTTTGCATGCCTATTTTAGTAAAAATAAATGTATGCATTTTAGGGCTTTAGGGTTGATATATCTACTGCACAAGACAAGTTCGTTGGTTGATTAAGCGCCTTTTTTAACTGATCACTTTTATTGGTGAAAAATAAGTGTTTTCTAATATGAAAATACGTATTCTCTGCTGTAAGTAATATACCTGAATATTTATTTTTAAAAAATACTAAAAACATTCAATTAATTTTGATATTATTTTAAATTAGAGTCTACTCACACATAAACGTATAAAATTAACGTAGCAACCAATACAGTATCAATATGTACACTTCGTCAACAGGATGAAACACTACGCAAATACACATGTCAAATACTCACAACGAATATTCACACACGTGTACAAACATAATTAAATGTATTTCAATTGACATTAACTTTCATAACGCTATAATTATTTCCAAAACATTTCAACTGGTTGAGTGGAAAAAAATAATTAAATGAAAGAAATTCAGAAAATTGAATCAACAATTATGACATTTTAAAGGAATTATTTACATACAAGGATGCTTTCACTAATTATCTCAAAATGTATTTCAAAAGTTGTGCATTTAAATTAATTTTTTGTACCTCAATTTTCTATTTATCATATTATTTATTTTCTTACATCATTAAACGTAGTCTGAACAATACACACGTCAGAGTGAAAAACTACTACTTCTTTTCGCGCAAAATCGTTGATCTGAAGCAGGTGGTGTGCGTACTGGCTCTTCAGGTTTGTTTGGAAACGCTCTCCCAGCGAAAACACGTTCCCCCTGACGGAGGCGGCTAGGGTAGCTCTTTGTGACAAACGCCCACCGCCGCAGCGCAATCCCTGCTTAATGCATCCCAGCGGTGATAATCTGGAGGCCCGCGCGCTAATGACGTGTCCATTAATGCAAATCCAATCGAGAATATAGCTGCAGTTTGGCACGCGCTAGATCCCATGAAACCTCGCTCGCTGATTCGCCGCTCGTTATAATTGTACGTTGTGTGACCTGGCGGTCCAGCCAGGACTATTTGTAGATATTCAGGGACAAAACGCTTTGCTGCGGGCGGGTTTACATATCCACCGGTACAGTTACTAAGAAAAATACAAATGAAGAGAAACGTAATGAAGGTCTTTCAAATAGTTGGGTCAATCTACATCGGAC
Source organism: Gryllus longicercus (assembly GCA_038098605.1). Classification (NCBI taxonomy): domain Eukaryota; kingdom Metazoa; phylum Arthropoda; class Insecta; order Orthoptera; family Gryllidae; genus Gryllus; species Gryllus longicercus. Next base: position 65,263 of record JAZDUA010001405.1, read on the forward strand.
ATTCTTCCGCATCATTGTCAAGATGTAGCGGCTAATAGCGTCAAGATGTCAAGATGTCAAGATGTAGCTAAAACTAATAGAGTCGTGGCTAGCTGGTGGTCAGCGTGAAAGCTTTCCACTACACGGCTCCGGGTTCTATTCCCGGTGAGGCAAGATAACAGTGTGCGTTTTCCTTGGAATGACCCAGTATACGTTGCTGTGTGAAGACGAGAAAATTCATTCCTCAGGGTGAGAAGACTGGAATACGACGTAGGGATGTCTACGTGCTAACCACACGTACTCCCTTAACGCATGGCCGTAAGGCAGGGACGTCGACGGTAAGCCCGAGCCCGCTCACAAGCTGTCGCGCCAAGTGCATATATACATACCCTACATTAATACAATAAAATTAGTGTAATGGTTCTAAACAAAAAAGCGTTTAAAAACGTTTGTTACATTAAATTTAAAAACAATTGTAGTATTCATAAAGAAGTGTTCGAAACAAACGATTCATTTTTCAGAGTTGTTTTGGTTGGACAACTAATCTACTCCTCTATTCAGAAACATTCGCACAATTGAAGAAAGGAATGACTAAACATCTTTCAATTACGGTATAAAGTAGTTTTGTTGTATAGTTCATTTAGTATATTATGGGCCTTTCATTTTAATGTTTCCACTTAGAATTCAAAGCAACTTTCGTTTTTTTAACGGATACGGTATATTAGTAAAGTGTGTAGATCTTACGCAGGAGTAAATACGTTGATCATTCATTTCAGGACAGATACGATGTCCTTGCTAAGCACGGTCACGGCTCACCGTAAATTGAAGGTACGTCGCGGAATGCGAGGAGAGCTCATCTGCATGTTGATGCTGCACCCTCCACCAGATGCGGGGAATAAGCGTTCCGTGCGTTCCCTCCCTAACACTGCTGCCCACCGCGTTCCCCGGACACGCGTTAAATGGGACTTAAGTCCAGGAGGAGAAGGGTGGGGAGAGGATGAAAGGACGAATTTCTACCGTAGCGAAGATCACAGCAAAAGGGATTCGATGGTAGTCGTCACAAAGGAGCAGTAGCAGGAGAGCAAATCGAGAATGAAAGAGATACGAAACCCCTTCAAAGCGAGCCAGAATGATGAGTCTGGCGGATGGATGATAGTAAAGCGTGTCGGAAGATATCATGACTGCTGGCGGACCGGTGGGATAGGCGATTAACAATGGAATAGAGAGGTAAGTAGTTTCGGACTGCATTAAATAGACAAGAGCATGCTCAGATAGCTTCATGGGTGGTGCGGTAGAGTAGTTGCCCAGAACGGCCTTGAAGGTGGGTTGGAGTAGTAAAGTAACTAAATAATGAGGAAGAAGAAGTAACGAGTTAATGGTCTGAGAGAAAAGAAAAGAAGTGGCTGATTGAAAGTGGTGAGATGTATGCAAGCTAGACCTGGAGAGTTCTGCCCATTAAAATACGGTGTGATGAGGGGGAGTTGAAGGGCTAAAGAATTAAGAAGCTGAATAAAAGGAAATAGCAGCACTGGTTTCGACATACAGTTCAAACTAAAACAATTATAATTACATTTATTTTATCTTGGATGAACAATTTCGTGGGTGGGGGCACCCACGAAGGTTACATAGTTACACTAAGAAACTTTTCATTTCATTTCTTATTATCACGAAGAGAATGCTGCTGAATGGATGACAAGAAAATAAACTTCAGAGCCACGAATCAGAATTTTTACGCGTTTTTTTAAATTATTTTCAAGTATTGATATTGTTATTTGCTCGTAACCATTCAAATTCACATTCGGGGGAAGAAAGAGTCACAGTAAAGAAACCATCTTCCTGAAGAGAGACAAAGAGACAGAGAGACAGAGACAGAGAGACACAGAGACAGAGAGACACAGAGACAGAGAGACACAGAGACAGAGAGACACAGAGACAGAGAGACACAGAGACAGAGAGACACAGAGACAGAGAGACACAGAGACAGAGAGACACAGAGACAGAGAGACACAGAGACAGACAGAGAGAGTGAGAGTGAGAGAGACAGAGAGTGAGAGAGACAGAGAGTGAGAGAGACACAGAGTGAGAGAGACACAGAGTGAGAGAGACACAGAGTGAGAGAGACAGAGAGTGAGAGAGACAGAGAGTGAGAGAGACAGAGAGTGAGAGAGACAGAGAGTGAGAGAGACAGAGAGTGAGAGAGACAGAGAGTGAGAGAGACAGAGAGTGAGAGAGACAGAGAGTGAGAGAGACAGAGAGTGAGAGAGACAGAGAGTGAGAGAGACAGAGAGTGAGAGACAGAGAGAGACAGAGGGAGACAGAGAGAGAGACAGAGAGAGACAGAGGGAGAGACAGAGAGAGACAGAGGGAGAGACAGAGAGAGACAGAGGGAGAGACAGAGGGAGAGACAGAGACAGAGACGAGACAGAGTCAGAGAGAGACAGAGACAGAGACAGAGAGACAGAGACAGAGAGACAGAGACAGAGAGACAGAGACAGAGACAGAGACAGAGAGACAGAGACAGAGAGACAGAGACAGAGAGACAGAGACAGAGAGACAGAGACAGAGAGACAGAGACAGAGAGACAGAGACAGAGAGACAGAGACAGAGAGACAGAGACAGAGAGACAGAGAGACAGAGACAGAGAGACAGAGACAGAGAGACAGAGACAGAGAGACAGAGACAGAGAGACAGAGAGACAGAGACAGAGAGACAGAGACAGAGAGAGACAGAGACAGAGAGAGACAGAGACAGAGAGAGACAGAGACAGAGAGAGACAGAGACAGAGAGAGACAGAGACAGAGAGAGACAGAGACAGAGAGAGACAGAGACAGAGAGACACAGAGACAGAGAGACACAGAGACAGAGAGACACAGAGACAGAGAGACACAGAGACAGAGAGACACAGAGACAGAGAGACAAAGAGACAGAGTGACACAGAGACAGAGAGAGACAGAGACAGAGAGAGACAGAGACAGAGAGAGACAGAGACAGAGAGAGACAGAGACAGACAGAGACAGAGAGACAGAGACAGAGAGAGACAGAGACAGAGAGAGACAGAGACAGAGAGAGACAGAGACAGAGAGAGACAGAGACAGAGAGAGACAGAGACAGAGAGAGACAGAGACAGAGAGAGACAGAGACAGAGAGACAGAGACAGAGAGACAGAGACAGAGAGACAGAGACAGAGAGACAGAGACAGAGAGACAGAGACAGAGAGACAGAGACAGAGAGACAGAGACAGAGAGACAGAGACAGAGGGACAGAGACAGAGGGACAGAGAGAGACAGAGAGCACGAATAAATAGTACTACGAGTAGAGTCATTTGCCTGAAGTGTGTGTGGTCAAACACATTGCACCAGGAAAGTCTCTCCACCCCCAACCGAATGAGGGCCGCCAATTAAAAATTACGACTACATCGATGTTGGTAGTAACTAGGTCACTGGGAAACAAGAGAAGGCAGCAACACTTCTAGCGTCTATTGCGATTGAGGTACTTACGCACTTTTCTTTTGTTATAAACTGCCGCTCGTGCTACCAACATAATTTCACTGCGGAGTGCCGCTCCGGAGAGACTTTCCAGGCGCACTTACAAAGCGCTGGAAGGAGTCTCCGGACGTCAGGGAAGCAGGGATCACGAAAGCTGCTATACAGCCTCCGAGCCCTGCCGTGTTTCGCCATCGAGCCGCTGCGATTTGCGCCGCTGCCGCCGCCGCCGCCGTCGTCGTCGTTCCATTAATCTCAAGCTGCTCGCAGTCATTTGCATACAAATCCCGCTGCGACATTACGGTCGCGGAGTGGGCGATATCGCGACGCGCGCAGCGGCGCCCGCGGACTTCAAATTACGGCCACCGCCGCGCCACCGTCGCCCGGCGTCGCACACGCGAATAAACCAGCGGCCGAAGGCTGTTTATGAGCGCTTCGGCGACAGCGGATTCGCGGCTCCTCAGCGAGCGAATGCTGTTGTCGCCAGCGCGTCGCGTCCGTTTATTTGTATGTGTACCGTTTTACTTATGTACCTCCTGCTGTTTCTTGTCTTTTTCCCCTTCAAAAAGAGATAAACTAATGTCATAAATTTCGTTGAAGTGAAGGTGTCATTTAGGTTCTGAAGAACAATTTTATGACTAGTTAAAATTATAATTTTTTTTCTTTCAGAAGAATTATACATTTGTTAATAAACAATAATGTACATATAACTTAAGAACGTTAATTTTTTAGTGAATAACTTCCAATAAAATACTCTGAAACGCACAATATTATATTTTTATTTTTTTCTGTAACTATTGACCTAATTCAATTTAAACAAAAACCTTGACATTAACCCTTTTGCAAAATCATTCTCAACGGACGAATTGTAACATTGCCTTCATTTTAATACATTGCCAAATAATAAAAGTAGTATTTCTTCATTGTTACATAAATAATATACACCTTTATTTCAGTAACGTATCATTTCCATTGTAATCTTGATGTAAATTTATTATCATAATATCATCGTCATATCAACACCTATGGTGCTCACGGCAAATGGATTGGAAATCGGAAGACAATGAGCGTTAAATTCTCGGCTATCCGGGAGACGCCGCGTCGTTGGTTGAGAGGCCGACGTTTCGCCTAACATGTCGCAGGCTTCCTCAGGGCAGTGACCTGTAGCCTCCGACATGTTAGGCCAAACGTCGGCCTCTCAACCAACGACGCGGAGTCTCCCGGATAGCCAAGAATTTATGGAATCGAGCCGCGTAAGCTTACGTGTGCATCAGACAATGAGCTTTATATAGATGATTACGACGCTTCATACTGTGGCGTCATACGGGTGTAATCGAACACAGACGAGAGTGGTTTGTAAAACAGTAGATTTACTAACAATCTAGACCGTAGTCTCAAGTTAACAACTACCCTGCTCACAATGAACTAAATAAATAGACCCACTACAAGGAGAGATAATTTATGAACGGCTACCACACCGCAACATACCACCGATGTTCCCTGGATGAAACCGCTCTACTTTGAGACCATCTACGCGTCTCGCAAGTCACGACAATGAATTGCCGGCCCCTCGCCCTAGTGAACCTACACGCACAGACACGCGGTTCACCTGTCGCCGACGCCGCTATAACAAGAAGACTGGGGCATTGTTATTCTGGTCTTATATAGGTCCTTTTGGCACTACCTGCCGCCCGCATTGCCTCCTCCCCAAAGCCGCTCTGGGCCCGCTACGTCCACGGAAAGTCCCAGTGCGTCATCACTCCGCCCTTTGTTTAACATCCGGCGATGGTCGCCCATTTCCATGTTCTTGTCTGTTTGTGCGTGGCACGACGCTAGAATACTGAAACATCCAGCGAGTGAGAGAATCTGTTCCGGGCGCGTCCACTGCGAAGGTCATTAGTCCCGTTAGGTGTAGTGCACATTTTTGCGTAAGGTAGCGGTGACCTTTCCCCGCTAGGTGGTAAGATCTGGAGCCGTCCTACCGTTGGCTGGCGGGGTTTTCCTGAATGAGGTATCTCCTATCAGGGGGGTACCACGTCAGCCGGGACAAGTTCCCGAGCGGACTCTGACCATCATGTGTGGTAGTATGAAGCATGTAAGTGTAAGTGTGTGTGAGAGTGAAATGGTGAGGAAAGGATAAGGAAGAGAGGAAAGATCGCGCGTGGCCCGAGGTCCTTTTGTTGGGGTTCAGCATTCGCCTAGTGTTGACTGGAGGAACAACGGAAAACTACCGATCAGCGCAGTCGATCACCTATTCTCCTCCAGACAGTCGCTAAACTCGATCTAGACGACAAGCTAGAGTCGAAAATCCTGCTACTGTCGAGACTAACCTAGGACCTCCCTCAGAGGTACTGTAACGACAACAGTAGATGTCCTAAGCCACCTCTCTCGGTCATCAGTTACTGAGATCATTGGGCACGTCAGTGTTTTGGGTCCCTCCTCCTCTGAGCCATGGTATCCTACGCTGACCTACACGTCCACTGGTGCAGATGTTCCTCAAATATCTTCTTCCTTCTGGATAGAGCTCCACCCTAACCGTCATAATATCTAAGCTCCCGATTTGCCTACCGCTGTATGTCATTGTGTACTAAACGTAAGTGTGTGTGTGTACGGAGAGAGGAGAGAACAAGAAGCAAGGAAATTTCCACGCGGTTGGGGGTCAAATTAGAGTAAATTAGAGATATTTCAGTGTAAGGTTTTAGATTTTTAAGAAACTGTTACGGCATTAGCCTGGGACACCGAAAAAAAAGAACCATTGGAGTGTACCAGATCCATGATACTGTAACAAGTTTTCATGTTACAGTATTATGGATCTGGTATACTCCAAAGGTTCTTTTTTCGGTGTATTAATAGTTCAATTTACAGAAAACAGCCGATCAGTGCAGCAGTGACTCAAGTTGACTTAGCACTTGCTAGTACCGAAAATGTCTATGAGTAGCTAGTGTCGAAAATTCATCACCGTCGGGACTCGAACCCTAGAACATCTCGGTCATCTCGGTCATGTTGGACATGCAGAGTGGTTGCCGTGTTGAAATAGCGGCCGAGGATCCACACGATTTAAAAAAGAAGAATGTATGTGAGCATCTAGAAAACAATCAAAAATTGATAAAGAAAAATCCTTTATTCTTGAGCGTATCTTTCTTTTTTACAATATGCATCTAAGAAGTTCATTCTCTGCATTTCCCTTGGGTTCTGATGCCACAGTAAACTACGTTGACATAGATTTCATTATACACTAGTGGACTGAATTGAATTGAATTAATGCCTTATTTTACGTGGCGAGACTCAGGCCATTAGGCCTGCTCTTCCGTCTGACCACGCAAATTTCGCTACGCTCCTTTCACCAACTAGCAGAGAAAGGAGGTATTTCTTGGGCGAGAAACAGGCGATTTGAACTTGTATCAGAGGCGTCATTTAGGCTTGAGGATCTTTTACATGCAAGTAAATCTACTAACATGGGACAGCCGGCTTTACTTCCCCTCCGAAGGAAGGCGTACGAAGGATTTTTTCGCCCTTAAAAATCCACGGCTTCGATCGGGTTTGAACCCGCCAACTTGGGTACAACAGTCCGAAACGCTAACCATCGACGCGCGCAATGCTTCACTATTGCAGTGCATTACACATCCGTGATTGTTAATCGTGTTTTACGCTACGCTGTGGAAATATTCTAATAAATGAAAGAATTTCTGGCAAGTATGGGTTATTCGATGTCATGTTTTGGACATGGTTGTCAAGTATCCTTTTGTTAAAACGTTCTCCCCCAAATTTGGACATGGGTTCGTTATGGCACTATCTTGGAGCAATTTGATTTATGGTCGAAAATTCAAGTCATAATTCCGGTCGATATTTTATAATTGCAGGGGCAGAATACTTGTGTGCAGTGGAGCGCGCTTAATTCTTGACTGTGCGGCGGGTTGCGTAGGGCTGGGGCGCTTGAGTCTAATGAGTCAACAGCGCCCCCGTCCGATTTAATTCCAACTATTTAAGCACTCATTAATATAAAAAAATGTGTGAAAATTTCAGAGAAATTGGTCGAGTAGTTTTTGCGTCTATGTGCGATACACATACGCACATTTCCTTTTATTTATACCTAGATTTCTTGCGTTCGGGACAAGTTATATCAATACTATTTTAGCACAATTAGTTTGTACATGCAACGTTATACCAACCGCCTAGGTATTTTAATTTTAATTTCATTTTTTTTAATTTGTACTGATAATTTATTCGCACGAAAAGTATTTAATCGCTGATTTTGTAATTAGATAAATGTAATCGCGTATTTCGTTCGATACGGATTGATCCAAATTCATGTCATTGATCCTTCTTTCAATATATCGCTTATAGGAACAAGACCTCCAAAAACGTGTATCTAACTGTATGAAATTCTCGAGTAATCCAGTAATTAACAGGTCTCGGAACATCCCCTCCCTTCCCGAAAAAAAGCCTCGGTATCAGTTTGTAAGTAAATTTTAATTAAAGGCAGATCGTTAGCCGTGGCGCGTGCTTAACAGGGCGCAGTTCGTCGCAGCAGATAATTAGCGGAGGAGGCTCCGTGGAGTCGTAGCGCGGACGGGGGAAGGATCTGCCGCGCCGCGATTGTTCACACTGGCCGCACCAGGCGGAAACTCCGCGAGTCATACTGAGAGAGGTAGTTCAGGGCATCATCTGACGTCACTGCAGACTATCTGACCGGGAGGTCCTAGGTTTTAGTCCTGACGGTGACTTTTTAGCTAGGTCGAATTCAATCACTGTGTGGAGGATAATTTTACCGACCGGCAGCTCTGATTGGTAGTTTTCCGTGGTTTCTCCGATCAACACCAGATGAATGCCGGAGTAGTACCCTAAAAAAACGGGTCATGGACCGCGCGCGATCTTATCTTCTTCTTCCTTGTTCTATCATCACCACTTACACACACACTTATACTACCATGCGCTACACTACCACATATGCCGGGAGATCCGTCGGAAGCTAAGAGCTTGCCCCGGCTGAGGCGGTGCCCCGATACCTGGTTGGAGAAAACCCCGCTAGCCGACGGTAGGTCGGCGCCGGATATCGCCAGGCAGTGGGGGGAAATAAACGCTTCCTCCCGAGCAAAAAACATGCATTACACTTGCGGGACTAATGACCTTTGTAGATGACGTATCCGGAATCACATCACAATTAGCCAAAAAACCTAAATATCTTCTGGAGGGAAGCTCCTGATTGGAGACTCAACTCCGTCTTACGTCTCTTGCTCCGAAGTATATTTCTGGCTGATATTTTACGATCTTTTTGGAACTAAAGATAACTCCAACTTTAGAAATTTTTCGCCGAAGTTAAAAATAGCAGAGCCACCACAACAAGAAATAGCCAATCAAATAAATTACACCACGGCTTGGCACATAATCCACACCATGGCAACTATGTCTTGAAGTATACGGAATAATTGGAGATTTGCCTGAACATACGTCCATCGCATACGTTGCTACTGGAACGGGCAGGAACTTTGGTTGTCTAGCGGCACTGCTATGTTCACTACAACACACATTCGTGGAGCTGAGATAAGTAAATACAATATGTCTCTGATGGTAGGAAATAAATTGAATTTGAGTTAGGAAATACTCGGATTATACTCTCATTTAATAAAACATTCTCAACAGTTAAGCTACGAATCTCAAGAAGATAAACTCATCTTCTTTACTAAACAGCAAACACTTTATTTCCGTGAATTTTGGAGGGCGAAGAGGACTCAACCGAGTGTCAAACTCATCGCCAGAAGTATATTTTAATCAGCTTGCCATCGCGAGGAGGGTGGGGCGCCGCTCATCTGTCGATGTATCAGCGCCGTCCTCGCCCCACGCCCCAATTACTTGTGCGCCGTGTAATCTCGAGATGGCCTCATTAAAGCGCCCCTGTCACCGACCTCCCCGGCCGCGGTTAGCGCGAGTACGTGGGCGAGGTGAAAGGGTGGGGGCGTCGTGAGTACGTGAACGGAGTGAAACGGTGGGGGCGGCGCTGGTGCGTGGGCGGGGTGAAAGGGTGAGGCTGTGCTAGTGCGTGGGTGGGGTGAAAGGGCAGTGGCGGTGCGAGTGAGTGGGCGAGGTGAAAGGGTGGGGCTGTGCGAGTGCGTGGGTGGGGTGAAAGGGTGGGGGGCGGTGTGAGTACGTGGGCGGGGTGAAAGGGTGGGGGCGTCGTGAGTACGTGAACGGAGTGAAACGGTGGGGGCGGCGCGGGTGCATGGGAGGGGTGAAGAGACGGAAGCGGCGCGAGTGCGTGGGCGGCATTAAAGGACAGTGGCGCTGCGAGTGCGTGGGCGGGATGAAAGGGCGGGAAAGACGCGGGTGCGTGGGCGCGGTGAAAGGGCATGGGCGGTGCGAGTGCTTGGCCGGGATGAAAGGGCGGGGGAGGGGCGAACGCGTGGGTGCGGTAAAAGATCGGGGACGGTGCGAGAGCGTGAGCGGGGTGAAAGGGCAGGGACGGTGCGAGTGCGTGAGCAGGGTGAAAGGGCGTGGGTGGGGCGAGTGCGTGGGCGGGGTGATAGGGCGGTGGCGGGGCTAGTGTGAGGGTGGGGTAAAAGGGTGGGGCGGTGCAAGTGCGTGGATGGGGTAAAAAGGCGGGGGCAGCACGAGTGCGTTGGCGGGATGAAGTTGCGTAGTCGGCGCGGGTGAGTGGGCGGGGCGATAGGGCGGGAGTATGCGGGCGTTAGCCGCCGTCGAAGCCCCCATGACAGCTGAGCTGAATGTTAGTAGAGAACGAGCAGACAGGTAGAAAAAGAATGGGCGAGAAGGTGTGGACGTGAGAAAGAGGAGAGAGCAGAAGGAGAGGGATTGACATGCCTCGGACGCGATATAACAGATGATTAGGAGTCGTCCATTAAATTATATTTTACAAATGATATACGGACAGGAAGAAACAAATGAATTTAACCACTTCACGTTTTGTACAAAATTTTTGACATCACATTGAAGTACATTTCATTAATTCTTAATATTCATCACTTTCATTCTTTCATACAGTCAAAGAATCCTTCAATGTTTCCAATTATTATTTCTCAAGTCAAATGTACAGCTCAAAAATGTTTCGACAAATCCAGATGACCACTATCTGCTCCATTTGTAAGCAAAACCTACTGAAAGACTTTCGAAATGAAATTCTCTCTTTTGTCACCCTGTGTTTTTTACATTAGAAACTGGTTAGTTAACTATCGGCCTCTACGAGATACAAAAGGCGTATGAAAATGTTTATTGTCTCTCAGAGAAACTGTTCTGATAAGATTGCAAAGAAAAATATCGCGAAATGTTGAGTTATTAAAATAGATTATCGTTAAGAGATCGATATTAATTAATTACAAAACGAGATTAATTGAAAATTGTTAATTTTAAAAGTAGAATTAGTTGGCTTTGTAAAGACGTAAGAATTTTTAGCTGTAAAATGCAGAGTTTTCTCAGATTTTGTAAAGTTTTGTAAGTTGACAATGATAGTAGGAAGTTCGTATGTAGCACGTAGGTGGTAGGTGTTTAAAACGAGTCGGAGAGAGCGGAGTGGTCTGATGGAGGTAAACGTAGAATCAAGCGGACTGCTGCAACGGGTACGGACGAAGGCAAGCGAGGTATTGGAAAGATTGATGAATGGACGAGTTGACCTTTTGCATAAATCTGTTCACAATTTTCAGAGTGAGTTATGTTGAATTATGTAATATATGTTTACATTAAAGGATGCCGGGGCAATACAACAATAAATTAGTCTTACTAGAAAATGGTAGACATTCAAATCTGGTTAGATGGATTATCTGTGAGGTTTAATTTCATTAAATGATTATGCATAGTAACATTCGTGAAAGCCTGTATTAAATCAAAACAGTATTGACGTGACGTGTTGAAATAATCTGACAAATTTCAATTGTTTGCTTCGTATATTTTTCATTAGTAATTTCTCGAGAGTTCGTTCTCTCTCCACTTAATTCTGCATTTTCCACTGTCTCTAAGTATCGTAATGCACTCTTCGCCCCACTCTTCTTAGGCCCTTTTATTCAGCTCAGACAAGCGATATCATTTCGGTAGCGGGATGGCGTAAGCTGATAATGAAACTGATCGTTTTTTCCTGGTGTCAGAGAAGGAATTGCTAGGTTGTGCGGCTGGGCAGTGGCGCGCTTCCTGTCGCCTAAGTAGAACGCAACGTGCTTTAAGACATGGAATGTCAAGTAACATCAAGCTTGAAAGAAAGAGAAGCAATTGCGTGTCGCCGCCACCAGTTGTAGCCCACGTATAACACGGCATTTGTTTGTGTAGGGAAACGGAGGCATGAGAACATCAGTAAGGTCCCCCATTCCGGGTCTGGTATGTTCACCTCAGCGAAAACTTCTTCGATAATGACCTTGGGTCGACCTTTTTTCGAGAGGAGTTTTGGAATTTGTGACACTGAGGCTATATATTATTTTCCAAGTGGGAATTAATTTTAGGTCGTCGTGTTTCCTAAACCAGATGATCACTATAAATCCTGCTCTGGTTCTGCTTGACTATATGACTATAAAGTTCTGCTTGACTATAACCAAATTTTCTTATGCTTATTTGTATTGTAAGTGAAACGGTACCAGTGAGTTAAGTTTACTATTACCAATGATTTAGTATATCGGAGTTCAGTATAACCGTCTGCATGTCCCTCATGGGGACACATATTAACCTACACTAAACACTGAGATTCTTGTAGGCTCTTCGGTGTGTGATCAGGAAACTCACAAGGTCTTCCGCGACAACACACCTACATGAAAGGCAAGAGACAAATAACCATTCCCACTGTGAGACACAAACTTGCGACCATTATGACCGAAGCGCTGAGTTGGCACACGCTCTAGCAACCTCGGCCATCCAGTTCGGCTCGTACACATTGTACGTATAAACGTATAAAATAATTATTATCATTTCACGTAGACCAATAATTTTTACTTTTAGTTAGAATGTCGCTCGTATTAACTACAACACCCAGGGAATTAATCGCAAAGCAGAAACCCGCGACAAACCCAGGAAGCGGGGGGGGGGGGGGTGAACCGGACCGCAAGAGCGAGCGCGAGGCGGACACGCGTCGGGCGATGAATGGCAGGCCCGCGCCGCCACGAGGGGCGCTGCGGTCGCGGTGCGCGGGGCGGAGCGCGAGCCAAGTCCTGATCGGGGCCCCGCCCGCCGCCACCAGGTGTTAATTAAGGGCCGCTCGCCTCCCGAGGGGCGCGACCCCTCGCCTGCAGCCGCCGACGGAAAGCGGCGCCCCCGCACTCCCCTCACACGATGCGCCCCGGGCGATCGACGCGCGCTCGCGGAATTTTCACTTCAGCACTCGGCGCGCAGGAAAGCCTTCGTGCGGAAAGAAGGATTCGCGAAAACACGCCAATATGAGACTGGAAACGTGGACAAATTAAATATGCATTTCCAAATCAAAGAAAAAATCAATTATATTTAATAATAATAATAATAATAATAATAATAATAATAATAATAATAATAATAATAATGCTGTATAGGCCATTACTGACCACGCTACACGATTAATGTGTGTAATTTTTCCAGGATCAGCATATCAGCTGTATCCCTCAGTACGACAAGGTTGTTACGCTTTGAAGGGTGAATGATGGAATGATAGTATGGTGATGAGCATTGAAGGGACTATCCCAAATAAGGCTGACTTAATAATAATAATAATTATATATTATTATTATTATTATTATTATTATTATTATTATGTATATTGCACACCCTGCAGGATTAAAACGAACAAAGAACTGAAGACTAATCCTACGAAGTGTAATGCAAAAACGTTTGCCCTCAAATGTATCCCTTCCGTCGCCTCATTAAATATATTCAATAATTCCATCCTGGACACTCAAACACAACGCTATTGAATAACTCACAGTTATATTAAACCTGTGAGTGATATGTAAACACCACAATATCTCCTGCTTAAATCTAGCCTTCGTCACCCTTGTAAATTGACCCTAAAAAGTCTTCCCTTCACAAAAACAAAACCTCTCTTCACCTGCACAAATCTCCACTTCCCTCTTCAAATTAAGCTTGCCTAGTCAGAGAAGGCGCTGCTTGTTCATGTATCAAACAACATCAAAACTTTCAAAACAAAGCCTGGAGAACAACTAAATTCTCTCTGGCAGGTTTCAAACAATCCAATACATAAACACCTCAATTTGCCAACTATCTCCCAATATATTTCCCAGGAGGAACACTTTCTCTACAGGTAATACCAGATCACAGCAAATTGTATATTGTATATAAAAGTTCTATAAAATGGTTAATTCACTGAACCAAAAAGAAAGAAATTGTAAAAAAATAGTCTGAAACAAAGAAAAATACAAGTATGGCAAAACACGAAATTTGAGTGAAGAAAGAGTAAAGTAGTTAAACATTACAGTAAAGGAAATAAATAAATTAATTAATATAAGTTTAGTAGTACCTTATGATAAATATCTGTTTTATGGTGAAAGAGAAAATATATCACGACTATATTTGAATACAAAATGTGGGGAACAAACAACCAAGGAGAGATCAAAAAAATATTAAATTAGGGAGGTACAAACAATTTGAAATCATCTTCTTTAATCTGTGTTGATAGATTTCGAAAGAATGTTTCATGATTTCATTCATATTCTGAAAATTTTTTTTGATAATCAAACGATTTTCAGCAAGGGAAATAAAGTACCTTTCTTCATTCCTTCAAAATATAACCACTTAAAGAAGCCTGAGAAAAATGAAAGAAAATATCTAAACTTTGATGTTATTTGATTGTTTGTAACGTATTTAACTGTTTATTATTATATTTACGTACTTATTCACGTTTCATATGAAAGTTGTGTTACCTCTCACAAATTTCGCAAGCATATATGTTATTATTACCGTAAAATTATATTTAGTATTATAGTTTATATCTTATATATGTATGAGAATTTAATAAAACCTTTTAAAGTTCCTGCTTGTGTCCAATACGTCTGTCATTAAATTGTAATTTTCAATTTCTTCAACTATAATTTGAAGTAGTAATAAGTTAAAAAAATCAAGTGCAAATGTTTCCTTGTTGACGAAAGCCTAGTTGCTCAGTTTCTCTAAACAACATTACAAGCTCATCAGCTTTGACGCCAATCCTAAACAGTATTAGAGATCGGGGGTAAACAACATTAGACGAGATGTCATCTGAAGCCGTTTGTTCAGCCTCCATTGGAAATTAGGCTTTCTGTCCGATTGTTTAGCTTAAACTGACCAGACAAGCAACTAGTCCACTTTCCCAAATCATGGATTATATGTCCCGTAGAGGAATGTTATCACTTTCAAATAAACTCCCGAAGTGGTAATGTTACTTATGACTTGTACACATTGCAAATCGCCCGTCACTGTTGCATTCTACGTACAATTTTTTTGCTACTTATTAATATTTATCAGTTTTCATTGATGTTATTTCAATGGCACAGAATGTCGCTCTTGACAATTGATAAGAGTTAGGTTTATAAAAAATCACAAGAGAGATAAATAAATATTACGATATAATTATGTATATTCGTTACAATTTTTATAACTCAAAATACAAATACTAAGTAATAATGAATTTCAAACACGTTAACTTAAAAAAACAATTGAATGTTATGTGGTTTGAGAGAACGCTGCAATCACGTGCAACACTTATCGCATTCCGTCACATTGCGTTATTACAACTGTTCCCCACCAGTCTGGCACGCAACGGCATAAAGAATGCGAACGAACGAACGAAACGGCATAACGGAGAGAAAGACATAGGAATATATGGACATAAGCTCAGCTAGATAAGCCTCGTCCGTAAAATTCCAGTCGGATCTCATGCGCGACGTATAGGCAGCTCCGCTAAGCGGATAGCGGCGCTGAGTGGCGGAGCACGGCGGAATTCTGGGAATCCGATTTTAACGCGATTCCGCCGGCCCACGCGCAACTTACGCCGTTATCACCACGCGCACAGCCGGCACAGCCGGCGCAGCTCGAGTGCCCCGGGCGCATGTGCGCACCTATGCGCATCCGCCCCGCCGCGTTCCCATGGAGCAACGCGGGAATGGCCGTGGTGGGGTGCGCAAACGCGCACTTACGACACTTCCCGGCGATACCACGTTACGTGAGACCAGAGTGTATTTTTCGGTAACAATGCAGTCAATACACGCAAGTAAATATTGATTTTATGAATTCCTATATATGATGAACATGTATTCAGTGTTCTAGGCCTCTTTTTCTCTTCATATTATCACGTATGCTCGTTAAGAATCATTCTGAATGTTAGTTTTCAGGCAAATTCTTTATACTATGATCTTCTTGAATGTATGTTGATTTGATATTTTTTTACTTTTTCATTTAGTGCTTTTCGTTCCATAATTTACGTAGGCTTCGTGAATTTCATTATCGTACGTAATCTTTAAATAGGTGTCAGTAAATATTTAGAAAAAATTCGCCATTTACCTGTGCACGATTACATTTTACTTTCGTAAGGGCAAGAATGGAAAAAAAGGTATTTTTGTCCGTTTTTTACTGAAGAATAATTATAAAAGTACTTATTTGGAAGAAACAAAAGTATTAGTAAATACAAAGTGTCATATAACTGAAAATCCCACGAAACAACTTCCATCGATAATAATAATAATAATAATAATAATAATAATAATAATAATAATAATAATAATAATAATAATAATAATAATAATAATAAATAGCGTACCCATAGAATCCGCAGAACAAAGAATACTTAAAAAAACGCATAGGCTTCATTTTCGGTGAACACGATAAATTTTCTAAATTTTCTGAACTTACAAGTAATGCCAGAAAGAACGAGTTCTACTTTTTCGTTACCAGGGTGAAACAATGACAGTTTTCAGTCAAAATTTTGATGATTTCCGGTGCACGATTATAACATTTCTCTTCTTATGTACTAAGTCGAGAAAGTAAAAGGATTCGATTATATCAACCTCTGATGGATGAAGGAGTTTCTCGCCTGTTGAGAGGTTTTGGATCGCAATTAAATATCACCCCTGATATATGCATCGAGCCTAAGCTTTTCTCCCCTGTCATTTCATAGGCATACGCGCGACCGAGGGGTAACAGTTTCCACAGCATGTCTTCCGTAAATTAAAAGGTTCGTGTCAATAATTCCATGCAATTTTTCCACTGGTTTCTCACAAAACTATTTGAAAAATCGATTTTTAAATTCAGTGTCAAGTAAATTGACTTCTTTTTACTACTAAGAATACAGAGCAACATAAATTTCAAGGTTTAAAATATCAATTAAAA
>JAZDUA010000731.1:0-32500 GCA_038098605.1 Gryllus longicercus
TTTAGTCTAAAATATTAATAAATTTACGTGTTTTGAGGTATTGAGATATCTAGACCACATTTTAATTCAAAGTAAGAGTTAAGAGTGCAGGTGTGAATATTGCAAGTGATAATCTGTGCATATTACAGAGAACACTTGTGATTATTGCGCAAGAGATACGGATTTATAGATATGAGAACACATATAACGATCTATCCTCATATCCTCATAGCACGTCACACACACACAGTTTTAACTGTTTTTGACGTAAATAAATAAATTAATTAATTACGTCAAAAACAGTTAAAAACTGTGTGTGTGTGACGTACTATGAGGAGAAGTTAATTTAAAGTTACATTTATAGCCAGAAGCAAAACAAGGGACCATCTCAGAATTTGCTCAAGGATCAGGGAAACTGGACAAAAAACCCTGAACGAGGTGGGGGTCATTGTCCCAGAAGCTGAAGTACAATACTTGTTACAAATTCTTTACAATTATACAATTCAAGTGATATACAATACATTAATTCATTGTTAAAATTAATATTACTTTTCTTTTCGATGCTGGAATAGGGAATATAAAATATGTTATATAACAAGGTATTACTGTCAACAAAATTCATCAAGTTACACCCTGTGCTGAACTATTATTGATCTTTCTCATGTATTATTATATAGAAGAAAGAAAAAGTGGTATTAAATAAACTTATTTATGTTGGATTGGTAGTACTTGAATTATCAACATAGCTAATGTATAAATTTTATTATGATCTAACACCGAAAAATGAAGATCATATGAAACTTCTATCAACGGATACTGATTCATTTATCATCCATGTCAAAACGGATAAACTTTATGAAGATATAAAAGAAAATATTGAACATTTTGATACTTCTCGATACCTTTTGGAATCTATACCTCAAACAAACAATAAAATACCAGTTAATTTAAAGATAAATATTATAATAATAGGTATTTCTATTCGTGAATTTGTAGGATTAAAATATGGAGGCAATCAAAAATATATGCATTTATAATAGATGGTCAATATATCTCGTTTTGACACATTTGAATCAGTTTTCATTAGAATGTTGTCGTCTGGTTATATTGCTCATTTAACGTCTACCTGACCGGAAACGCAAGGTGGCGTGGCATGGAGCGGCTGTAGCGCGTGGTTCATTCCATTTGAGCAGTTTTCTTTCATTTGCGTTTCGGGCCTGATTTCAGACGTGTCGCGCGGTGGACCCACGTACTTTAGCAACTCCATGTGGAGTTGGCTCGAAATGAGGCCGGACCATAAATTGTTAAGGTGTGTACTCTCTATATTTAGGTGTCTTATTTGTCTTAGATTATAAACGTTTTTTGTGTTAGTGGTAATTAATAAATTTATTTTATATAAATGTGTTTGATGTCCTCATGCATTGTTGATTTGTCTTTGTTCTCTAGCCCTAATGAGGCAATTAAATATTTCGAAACACTGGCAATAAATAATTGTTTCTATGTCACCAATTCAGTGAACTAATTTTATTGTTATTACTATTTGTGAAGAGGAGCTATAAGTAGCTGCCATCGAATAATATTGCTACCGACGGAAAGAGACGCCATGAGGCTGCAGCGCAGAGAAGTTGTTAGGGTTAAGTTGCGCGGGTCGGGCGTGAGGCGGGCGCAGGTCAGCGGGGGGGACTGGGAGCGCTGTCGCCGCCGCCCCCGGCGCAACGAGAGCGATAAGCGGGGGCGGAGGCGGGGGCGGGGGCGGGGGAAGAGGGAGGCTGCAACGCTGGCAGCTCGCGCTGATTCACTGCCGAATCGCGTTTGACGAAGCAAGCTGCAGCGTTTACGCGAAAATTTCAATGAAATTCGATTCCATTCCCTCGCGCGCAGCGTTTGATTTTTCGCCCCCGCCCGCTTCACGCCCCCCTTCCCACGCCTCCCGGGGACCGCCCGGCTCACGGTCCCGCCCCGCCGATGCAGGGGGCGGGGCGCGAACAAATGTACCCAAATTGTTCTCTACAAGCAGTGCGAACATGAAAAGACCCTGCAATTTCGGCCTTTGTCTGACTTCTCCTTTCATTTTGTGGCTATTTGGCCGAAAGACATAAAAGCGGCGCAATAATGCTGCTAAAAATAGTATGTTCGCGTCAAGGCGGATTCCCAAAAATCGCCCTCCCACTTGCCTTTGTCGCCATGTTTTCTGGCTACTCGGAAAAAATGCGTTCTTGGAGACGCTCCTGTTGTTCTCGCTTCGTCAGGTTTTGTTCGTGGAGGTGCGTGCAGCAACAGAGGTCACAGAGTAAGCTTACGTTGATATGCGTTTATTTATTCGAGAGAGTAGGCAGTACTCGAAAAATGTGGTCAATGATTCTTTTTTCCTTTTTTCATATCTAATATAGTCCAGTTATTCCTATTTCACATAGTATTTTGTTAAATATTATAGTCTTTCGTTAACGACCTCTTTGACATATATCGGCAAACGTAGCTCAGGGCATCAACTTTCAGTGCAGTGCCTCTAATCGGGAGGTCCTAGGGTTCGTATCCCGACTGTGGCAGGATTTTCGGCGCTAGGTAGGCACTAGCTGGGTCGAGTTCAGCCCCAGTATCAAGGAGCATTGCAGCGGCCTTGTAGTCTGATTGGTAGTTTTCCCGTAGTTTCTCCGATCAGCATAAGGCGAGTGACGGAGCACAACCTAACCAAGTCCCCGCGCGTTCTTCCTTCCCCTTCCTTGCCCTACCCTCAACGCTACTTCCACAAACTCAAGAACACTACACTAGTAGGGAGACCTGACGGACGCTTAGAGCTTGTCGCAGGTGGGGCAGCGCCGCGCTGCTGGGAAACACTTGTTTGTGGAAAACCCCGCTAGCCGACGTGTAGGTGGACGCCAAATGTCGCCATGCAGCGGACAAAGATCACCGCCACCCTCCCGCAATAAAAATATGCTCCATACTCACGGGACTAATGACCTTCGCAGCGCCCAGAGGAATGAAAATATTTTCGCCATTGCATTAAACTTATGTCCAAATGTTAAAATATTACTATATACTTGTACGTGTTACAATGTCAAAATATCACTGAATACTTAAAAATGTTCTTGCATTTTCCTTTGTACACTTGACTGATTGTAGTTCTGACTTGCAAACAATGGCGTAGCTATACATTACGTCGCAAGGTGAAGCCTTCCCCAACACACATTTAATGACAAACAAAAACTGCTTTCATTACTTCATAATGTGTTTTCTTGATGATTTTCTAATTCCACGTCTCACGTCCGGCCTTTTGTAGGTTTTGCATCATGTGTTTCCCGATTAATTGCGAACGACAGCGGGTGAAGGCTCTGGCGTTTAGGGCCTTCAAATGTGCTCGCGAGATGCAGAAATGCGGATTTACTCGTGCAGCTTGATTTCACGGAGGCTGGCCTGGACGGGCCTTTCGGGAATCCTCGAGGGCTTTGTTTCCCTGTGGCGGACTCCTCCAGCAGCGCACACATCCACCCCACGCATCTTATCGGAAATTCGTGCACCCGATGCAAATAAGTTCTCTAGAACTCGGAAACGAAAATGACTATTTTTCAAATAGGACCTCCCGATTAGCGGCAGTGCACTGAAGGAAAGACTGTAATATTTAACAAAATACTATGTGCTAATCTCACGATTTTTTAAATTAAAATTTTTATTTACGTATGTTAAAACTTTTACTCATTTTCAACTATTATAGTTATAATGACGGGTTAAGAAAACGTGCGCGAGTTTATCTTCTCACATTGACTTTTTACTGTTTTTTGACTAAATGAATCTAATCTAATAAATCTAAATCTAACCTCTAGTTGAAGTCCCTGAACGAGGTGAGAGGAAACAGTGGGGCAATGAAAGTGCGAGAAAATGAGGGCGCCGTTCATTCACAGGTCGTTACTTGACACTTTTGGGGAGCAATATCTGATACTGTATGGTGTAGAGATTGATTATTACAGTATACTTGTAAACAAAATAAATACTTTGCAATTATCGTATTCATCATAAAGTTTAAAATAGCTTCATACGACTTGGGACTGTAGTGCACAAAGGAGTGCCAAAATAATTATTAATTATATTAAACCTGTTGACCACACATTTAGTACTCCCTCTCTCCCTCTCTCTCTCTCTCTCTCTCTCTCTCTCTAGAGAGAGAGATTTAAAAAGTCCTTTTGCAGACAGAAAATAAATATTTCATCAACATCATCACGTTCACTATTCTGGTCAGAATCATCATCGGTCGACCATTCAGTTGACATTCCATTCCGTATATTGGCGACATCACAGTTAAATACAGTTCTTATTATGTTATAGTGGAACTAGCCTGCCCCCGAAATCTAGAATATTTAGGTTGCTTTGACCTCACAGGAGGAAAAGTAATGTTCATGTTTGACACAAAATAATATCTCCTTAATAGAAATTTGGAAATAATAATTATTATTTACTGTAGAAAATATGACTTTATTAAAAGGCAACAGTCTCGCAAACATTTTATTACAATAGCCAAGGTACTTACTTCAATAAATTAAGCTACGACTTTCTACTAGAAGTTTACAACTATATCACAACTCACAAATCGTACTTTAAAAATGACTGATGGGAAAAATACGCTATAGTGTCAACAACTGGAAGTGCAGGAAGCTGTGATTGACTGGTAATGTATAAATAAACATACCCTATTGCTTATATTTTCTCTTATTTTAAAGAAATTACTATGGGTGATGTGAGGAAAAACGGGACGAAAGTTTAAAATATCACATGGCAGATGCTAAAATGCTGAAGTATTTTGTTAAAAAATGAAGCTCCTAACGTAACATTTAAAGAATTAGTAACAACAAAAACTGACAATGCTATGTAAGAAGCTGTGCTGATAACTGATAAAAAGCATAATGTAAAAGTTTATGAAATCATTAATTCTTTAGCACTTAATTTCTCTGTATTCTTAATAATTCTAAATAATTTCTACTCGTTATACATTTCTGGGTCCACCTTTCAATTTAAAAACTTAAAAATGTTTGTAAACGTTTCATAGAATGTTGAATAATTTAAATAATTATTCATTACTTCAGAGATCTATAGTTGTTAAAATTACATTATTAATCTCGAATTGCATTTACTGATGACGGCATAAAATATAATTCGTTAACATTGTTGAAATCGAAAACGTACTTACAATAAAACATTCAAATGTAAATGAGAATAAAAATTATGATATATGCTGTGTGTTATTCAATTATTAACAAAATAATTGTCTGTAAAATATTGATGATCAGAAAGAATAGTTTCACTTAAAAGATTAACAGAAAAATATCAAACAATACTTCCAATAAAAACTTTCATTTACAAACCTATATTCAAGACTTTTTAGTTCTATGTATTTGTATTCGTTGAACCACAAAATGAAGGTAATGTTTCACATTTTCTGGTTTGTTTGAAAATATTTTAGTTATTCCGTGTGGGCAACCTCGTGACCACGTTCCTGCCAACATTAAATATATTGCGTGAAACCTACCGTTATTAAATAAATACACATAAATATCGATACAAAATTCTGAAAAAATTAACACCATTTTGTGGTTAATCCTTTGTGATTCAATGCGTTGTCCTAACAATGAAAAATGTGTTTGCAAATGGAATCTGAAAAATCTGTTTATTTATAGAATCAAAAAATCAAAACATGGTTTACGAGTTTGTAAGTCACTAAACTGTCTGAATATAAATGTATCTAGAATTAAAATATTTTTTAAGGATGATAATATAAGGAGTTAGAAATTCAATAAGAAAATTGCACTGGGCAAAATTCGCACATAAAACATATCCAGTTAGATACACTTAAAAGAGACGCGTGTCATTTTGGGTACGTGATTTTGCACTGATATGAATTTACACTATAAAGCCACTATGATTACATTACAGGGTAGCGGAAGCTGAGCAATGGATACAGCAGTCTAAGGAGTCTATAATTTAAAGTACCAACCTTGAAATACTAAAAGTGGAGTCAGAACGTGCAGTAGATTTTAGTCGCCTTTTGCAGTAACCCTCTTAGTTTCATTTTATTTCACATTATATTTATTACAATGCATTCAGTAATATACCACGAAGGGGAAAAAATGATGCGAGAGTTTTACCCTAAATTGGGCGTTCTCTTGCTTTGCTGGAAGTGAACATTTTCCGCAGCAAATGTTCCGGACCGTTGAGTATCGTCTATTTTCCATAACAACAGAGATATATCGTAACCACGTACCTTGTGATGAACACGAGTTCCTTTAATCTACCGCGCGCCGAGCTACACACATCTGGGCGGGCTCGCAGAGCAGCCAACTCTGGAGGCTGCCGCCATAAAGAATGATAAATAATAATAACGTATAGTTAAAAAAACGCGCGTGTCCCTGAAAAGCGCACTTCCACCATACGCTTCTGTTACGTTTGTTATCGCGTATATGGCGCGGAAACGTGATGGCTTTCTTTTCCATCCCAGCGGGAAGCCATCAGCGGCGCGCGGCGCAACGGCTCGGCGTGCGGGGCGAGGGGCGGGGGGGGCGAGGGGGGCGAGGGGGCGATGGGCGAGGAGGCGAGGGGGGCGAGGGGGGGGAGGGGGCGAGGGGGCGAGGGGGCGAGGGGGCGAGGGGCCGAGGGGGCGAGGGGCGAGTGGCGAGGGGGCAAGGGGCCGAGGGGGCCGAGGGGGCGAGGGGGGCGAGGGGGGCGAGGGGGGCGAGGGGGGCGAGGGGGCGAGGGCGCGAGGGAGCGAGGGAGCGAGGGGGGCGGAGGGGGCGAGGAGGCGAGGGGGGCGAGGAGGCGAGGGGGGCGAGGAGGCGAGGGGGGCGAGGGGGCGAGGGTCGAGGGGCGAGGGGCCAAGGGGCCGAGGGGCCGAGGGGCCGAGGGGCCGAGGGGCCGAGGGGCCGAGGGGCCGAGGGGGCGAGGGGCGAG
Organism: Gryllus longicercus; assembly: GCA_038098605.1. Lineage (NCBI taxonomy): Eukaryota > Metazoa > Arthropoda > Insecta > Orthoptera > Gryllidae > Gryllus > Gryllus longicercus. Next base: position 6,910 of record JAZDUA010000731.1, read on the forward strand.
AGGCGAGGGCGAGGGGGCGAAGGGGGGGGGGGCGAGGGGGCGAGGGGGGCGAGGGGGCGAGGGGGCGAGGGGGGCGAGGGGGCGAGGGGGCGAGGAGGGCGAGGAGGCGAGGAGGCGGAGGGGGGCGAGGAGGCGAGGGGGGCGAGGGGGCGAGGGGGCGAGGGGGCGAGGGGCGAGGGGGCGAGGGACACACGTGAGGCGAAGGGTACCGCCGGCGGCGGCGAGCAAGGCGAGGCAGTATCGAGCGCCTCGCCTCTCGGGCGCGTGAGGGAAAGCTGCCCGACAGGAAGAACGTGCACATCATTTTCTCTTCTGATTTTCATTAATCATTCGCTCATACATTCATTTATTCCCTCACTGATGCATGCATGCCTGCACGCATTCATGTGCACACTCCATACACTCGTCATTCATTACTTATTTGTTCATTTGTTATCCAGTCATTTATTATCAATTAATTCGTTCATTCACTTGATCACTCACGTTTACTTACAGTTATTTTTCTGTTCCTTGGCTGATAGATCCCGTATTTACCCATTTCGTAATTCTTTCGTTGGTTCATTCCTTCTTGTAAGCATTTACAAGCTGAAGCCGACGTTTCCCAGGTATTTATTTATCGGAATCTATGAGACGTGAAAAGGAATGAATTCCACCTATTTTGAGAAATTGGAATAATTTTATTTGCCCGGTAATGCTTCCCAATTGCAATGCACTACACTTCACACGCTACTGGTCATGTGATTGTTAATCACGTTGTAAGCAACGCTCTGCAAAAATGTTAATATATGAAACACTATCTCGCGAGTATGGTTTTGTTCTATGTCCTTGTATGGACAGGGTGTTCAAGAATCCCACTGTTCAAATGTTCTCCCTCTTGTTTGTGTATGCATTCGCTATGACGTAGTCTCGAAGAAATTTGATTTAAGTGTCCGAGGTAATGTTGAAGTAATACATCGGGACGATATTTTACAATTGCATGGGAGGAATATGCAGCAAAAACGCGCTTATTACTCGAGGGTACGTAGAGCTCCTGCTCAGGAGCATTTGAGTCAGCATAAACGCATAAAATCGTCATCAACGCGGGTCTGTGCCGACGTTGCATACGCACCTGCCCATGTTACTATGCCTACATTCTTTGTGCAAATGCAAGCAATAAGTTGACAAAGTTTTATCCTATTTGGAAGAACGGTACGACAGCGAATAAAATACGAACAAACCAACAAACAACAAACATTGATTTTATATATTCGATTCCTCCTCGCCTCGCTCTTTTTCGTCCTGCGCCGCGCCCATCCGGTCCATCGCCGCCTTGATCAGACCGACCCCGCTCTGATCAGTCCCTGCACGCGCCTGCTCTATTCACAAAAAATTGCGAATATTTGAAATTGTATGAATGAGGAAACGAAGGTGAGTTAATTGTTGTCAAAAAAAGTAGAGGAAGAAAGAGGGCGGATCGCTACATGCCCAGGTTCTAAAGGATCTTTCAAAGACTGCTCCATGGGTGATGAGCAACGTCTTTCGTAAATTCTGAATTACAGACAGCTTGCAGACTATTGCTGAAATAACAAATAACGGTGTGAATAAAACTTCACTTGTCAAGGACCAGACATGACAACGACATAATGGTTTTGCGAAATAACGATATTTTTCAATATATTGGAACAACTAGATTGATATCAAATATTCTCCCACCACGTATTTTAACAAACATTTCCAGTTTGTGATTTAGGTTCTGATGATTTCCGTTGATTGAAATAGAAATGCCCTAGAAAAAATGGACCCCCAGAAAGTATTTTCTGGAACACTGTCCATTTTTTCGGGACGCAAAACTTCGCACATGCATTCGGGAAACTACTTGTATTTACGTTTTCAGAAAGACCCACTACAGTGTCCGAACTTTAATAGTAAGATATTCTGGCAAATGCGTTGGGTTTTCATACAATTCGACATTGCAATTGAGGCTTTCATTATTCGCATCGAAAATCTATTCATTTAAAAAATTCATGGCGTGAGATTTACACAACAAATGTAAAATTACAATTTATACAAAATTACAGTTTTGTCCGTACAATATGTTTCAAAATTTGTGACCGTCCATTTAGTCCATCCCTACCTAACGCTCTAAGCACTCTCATTTTGAATCTGTTGGGAAAAAGGGAAGGGTTACGATGAAGCAGAGTGATTCAGAGAGTATGAAGGGCGTGGCGGGTGGCTCGTGTCGGTCAGAGGGCAGGTGCAGTGGGCGGCGGGCGGCGATGCGTCCGCAGGTTGCGTAGACGCGAGGGCAGGAAACGCTCAATCACACATAACACTAGCCGCGATATTGAGGCCGCCGTTAGAACTTACACCAACTCCGCTAGCACATCACGTCGCGATGCCCTGTTCCTTACTGCCCCTCCTCACCCTTCTCCCGCACCCCATCCACCCACTCCCACTCCCTCCCGTCCCTTCCCCACCCCGCCCAACCTCTCCCCATCGCCTCCCTCTCCCAACCACTCCCACTCCCTCTCCACCCATCCCCACCCCTCCGATCCCCTCTCTCCCTCTCCAACCCCTCCGCACCACACTGCCCTCGCCGCCGCACCCGCCGCAACTGTGCCTCGCTCTTTTAACTACGGAGCTGCATTACCCGGCGCCCGGCAGGCAGGGGCCCAGCACGCTAGCAGAGCCTTACTTTTTAATACAATTTCACCTTTCTTAGGCTTTCATATATTTTCAAATTGCATGCATAGGTAATGTAATCACGCTCTCTAAAGGCGATATTAGTTGCCTGCCACCCTACATTATCTTATAAACTCATAACCCAACGTTATTTATGAATTGAGGAAACGGGTTGCGGGGCGCCCCTGGGCGCGGAACGGAACAAGGGCGGGAATGGCAGGCGCCCCAGGCAGGTCGGGCTGACCTCTGACCGAACGCGGCGGGTGGGTGGCAAAGCTGCTTCCACAAGAGGACCGTTTCGGCGAGTGGGAAACCGAGCCCGCCGCTTGGAACTCCCGGCAGCAAGGTGCATGAAAGAACCGCTAGCTCTTTGAAACGCTTTTTTCTCTCCGCGATTCAACACACTTTACAGCTTAAACCTACTGCGCCGGTTTATTTGCTGTTGTGAGAAGAGGTTTATGTCTCAGAGAAAGGATTCAAGAAGTACGAAAGGAATAAAAGGATGAAGTGAGTTTTGTTTTCACGGACATTTGTTCTTTCAGTAATCATTGTTTCAAAAAGCCTCTGAGAAAACGTACTACCTGCATGCATCAAGAATTCACTTCAAGAAAATATTCACTCGGGTTTTATTAATTTTAAACATTTTAGAAAAACTCTCTGCCCCTATCTCGTTTCAATAACTAAAACTGGCATTTGGTACTTTTTTAGGCATGTAACATTCCCTCGGTCGGTGTGTGGTTCGTTCGTTCATATTTTTGTTTTTCTTCGGAATGATTTTGTTTATCGTTCAGTCGTACATTTACAGAGAAGTGATCATTAATGTACGAAGTACCTGAATGTTGCTTTATGCTGTCAGAACTGTCCTATTACAAGCAGAACTATTGGGTCAAATGAGGCCGTATCTGACTTTATTTCGTATTTGTAGTCTTATGTTTATGAGAGATTTTCCATGAAAACTCAGAAATTGATCCTGTCTCTGTGATATGTGATAATAAATTTAGAGTAAAGAATATAATAAAATTGAAAATTCAACCCGAGTAAAAGAAATAATCACTTTAAACTGATTTAGTCAAAATGAAAACAAGGTTCATTTTTTCTTCTAATATTTCGTCTGTCAATTCTTTTTTCGGTTTTACTTCTTCGGTAACTCATTCTGCGTGATGATAATACATGCCAAATGTTTCCAATAGTCTGATTTGTATCGTGAGGAAGAATAATGAATTACGAAAAGTTAATAGTTCATGGAAGACCTTAAAAAAGGTACCCCCCCCCCCAAAAAAGGTGAAAGTAAACATGTTTGACGAAACTTGAATATTGACGTGAATGCCCCTCTTTAATTTATAAATTATTTATTATTATTATTAATTTATAAATTAACGAGGGAATTGTTACAGAAAGTAATCTTGAAGCCAGTTATTGACTGAAGAAAAGGTGGAACGGATTAAATAATATAATATTAACTAACAAGCGCAAAAGTAATATCTGAAGACAGAAACGCACTCAGAATTTCTCTCCTAGCGTGCTCTAGGTGTAGTGTCCAGCCGACTGGATGTTTTATTATACAGAACATTTCTCTGAAAATAAAATACATTTTAATTTGTTGACTTACAGTCGATATTTATATCGTTAACAATTGAAATATAGAATTACGGCCTTAGAAATAGACGTTTATTAAAAGTTTATTTTTGAATGTGTACCATCGGGGTGGCTGAAGCCCCATGATCCCTCCACCCCTTTAGGGTGGGCCATTGTCTTAATTGCAGAAGGAGAAACCTCTACATAAGAAAAAGTCGAAAGCCAGGCCACATCCAGGTTGGAACAAATTTATGAGAGGATTGTTCAGAGTGATATAACCTTTTCATGTGAGATAGAACTAGCAACAAATAAAGAGCAGATGGAGTGCTCATTTCTCCTCTCTAAAGTTTCACTGAAAGTCAGAGAGGAAACTAGAAGCGAGAGAAGGACAGAAAACGATACATCAAAGAGATGTGCAACGAGGTAGGCATCAGTATCAATATTGTTCTCAGCGGTCACTGTGGCTGTGAATTGCGGGTTTGCGGTCAAAGCTCAGTTGCATTATATTTGTTTTGGACATGTATGTGGAAGGCAGCAGGTAGCCATTAGAGAGACGAACAAAGCGCAATGAAGTGATTTGTAATTGGTGGACAGCGCTTCTTTCTGTGCCGTGAAGTTTCATAAAAGCTTTGTCACGTCCTGATGGAGAGATTACGACGGAAGCCACAAAATTAGATCGTCGAGCACAAATTCATTAGCGTTGCCATTTGGGTCAGTGCCGTACGTTTGGTGATTACATAATGTCTGGTTCCAGAGCAACCCACAACACTGACCGTGAACGGTGGACAGAATTTTGACCGAAATAATTGACTGGCGTCAGAAGTGAAGTTCTTTAGTTTAAATGTAGATGCTTTTCGTGTGTTACTCATAAAATATTGATTATCGAAAACCTGCGTATTAAAAGATATAACATTACATGGATCACAAATGGCATTTTCAAACGTGATGTTCAATTATATAGTATTTTTGGGTGCTTAAAATTAGTTGTGATTTTTTGTACATATTAAGTAAAGATATATAATTCAAAACAGTTTAGTATATACCAATTCTTGAATTACGGTGAATTCCATTTAATTTCATGACTGGATAATAGTTAATTTCTTTCAGAACGGACACATGTAAACCGACATTCAAAGAAGAAATTTATACCATTCCTCACGTATATGTTCTGTTCGTTTAGAAGAGACTTCCTTTTAAAGCTGTTTTTTTTCCTTTAAAGGGTATAATTTCCTAAAAGAATCACTGCAATTTAATTATATTACGATTAAGGGATTCAAAAGGTATAAATAAAAAGTGGTGCAGCATTTAAACCACGCAAAAAGTACTAACCTCTAAACAAGACCGAGGACTTTTACCAAAATTGATTGATTGACATAACTCATGGTCTTACTAATCTAAGAAAATATATTTTTAATTTTAGACGTGATTTTCATGAAACTTAACACATTTTAATTTTTTGCCTTATTTCGCAAGAAGAGAAAGTATAGCAATCATGTGCCGGAAATCGGCGATTTTGCAACAGAAAAACAGTTATTGGTAAGTATTTTTTTTAAATTTAATAGAAGCATGTCTCTATTGATATGTTATTCTAATTGATACCCTCTCTAATTTTAGACAGACAATTTTTATTGACATTTACCTAATTTCATTCACAACGTTTCGGAGCTCATTGTGGCTTCATCATCAGATAAAATAATGTAATACATAAATTTATAGCACATAAATTAACAAGGATAAAAAGTACAATTGAAATTTAAAGAAATAATGAAATAATTGTAAAATAATGAAATAATTGTAAACGTTGTCATTGCCAACAAAAGTATTTAATATAATAGCAGCTTTCGATGGCTTAGCCATCATCATCAGTTGTCTGATACAAGAAGAAAACAACAAAACATTAGAACGTGAATACCACAAGATTATGATAAAGGTTACAAATAATTTACAAATTTTTTGGAAATAAATTTAACATTCTAGAAACAGGAAGAAAGAAAAAAGTGGGGGGGGGTTAAGTCATTAATACTAAAGAAAAGCGAATGAAATAGAAATAGGAAACGTAATTTTTTTTTTAAACAGAGAAACATAGAAATGTAAGTTATAGGTGTTGTGGTGCGTTATCGTTGGCATTTTTCATGAAATAATTGTAAACGTTGTCATTGCCAACAAAAGTATTTAATATAATAATGAAATTTAAAATTGTCAATAAAGATAATACACCTTTGTAATAAAATGACGCGTAACATTACGTTATGTTTCTGTCCAACAAACTTTCTGCTAACTGTTTATGTCCGTTACTTGCCATTTTGTTACAAAGGAGGATATTGTTAATATAAAATTCCTATTTTACTTTTTATCCTTTGTTAATTCATGTACATATTTATATATTACAGTATTTTATCTTCTTGGTTGACACTGATAATGAAAAAATGAACAAACATTTTAGTGAAAATTTTGAAAATGTTATTGGAGATTAATGCAAAGTACCCCTTAAAATCAAAATATCCAGGTTTAGGTGCTATCGTTGACCATAGGCGGATGCACAGACGAAGACGGTTTTTCTATCAATCGATTTTTAAGTGGCAATGCCCCACAGAAGATGCATTTTGACTACACTATGTGTTAGATGAAGTACTTTTTTCCATACAAGAATACTATTTAATCACTTTTTGATAATGAGGGCTTCGCAATAAGAGACGGCAAAACGCGTCTGGCCCTCCGGCCATATTTCTGTCAAAGAGAGCGTCTAAACCGTTCTTAGAATTTATATTCCGCGATCAATACGAACGAAAACGAGGCCTTGAAAGTTTGAAACTTGTGTTATTTTTTTTGGGGGGGGGGGGTAGACATTACATAACGCCTCAATATTCTGAAATTTTTTTCTAAAATGGTTTCGATTTTTTTATTAAACTTATTCGTCGAATAGCGAAAAGAAATTTTAAAGTAATGATTTAGATCTCATTTTCTTTAAAATAGCAGATTTTCAAAAATTGATAAAGCTCAAAATTATTTCGGTGTCTTTCTACAACTACAATATTAAATATAGAGATTCTTTCTTTAATAAATTCTGTTGTTTAAAGACAGGTCTTGAAATAATGTCATGAACATTTTTTTTATTACGAGTAATTTCTCGCTTAATTTTGCGTCACATAAAGGCTATTATTAAACACTCATTTTCTCCAAAATGGCTCCACAAAGTATTCTCAAAAATGGCGCAGTTCATATTTATGTTCAACTCACTGAATTTTCGAAAACTGTCCAACGTTAGATATATTGCGAAAAAGTATGTGGTGTTGTAGCATAACTATTTTAACAAAAAGTGAGCCCTATACACTATTGGCTAAATCGAAGGACTAAATGTGTATTCGATATTTTTTTTGAAATCAAATGTATTTTTGTTCTTTGAAGTCGGTTCTCCCTGTTCGTAATCAATTTTACTTAAATTGCCTTCACCATTTAACGGAAGGAAACATTTTGATATTTCCAGTAAGTAAATATATATTTCTAACTCCCTAATGAAAAAATGAAGCTTTCGAGTTGTGATATTTTTGTGAATTGAAAGGTTTTGAAATGTATTTGTTACATAAACGTAAACATTGTTAATCTATACTATATTTATCATTAAAATATATCAGTATATTATTCTGAAAAACCCTTTTATTCTTCAAGGAAACGAAGGTATATGCGTTGCAAGGTGCAACATTAGTTTCAAAGTAACTTGTAAAGTGCATCGACATTCTGTATATCAGTATTCAAATATAAAATTTATTATAATATACCTTATTTACTACAGAGACCAAAGAATGCCTGTATGTAGCGGTCATATACAGGTAGTCCTACCAACTATGGGACACCCCATAACTTCTAAAAGGTTCCCGATATCGAGATGTTGTTTTCGCTCAACAATGTGGAATCATGGGGCAAGTAATGTGCTGTAGATTTATTGTTCGAATTACTTTTAATTTCGGAGAAATTTAATCATTATTTTTTTAAACCGAACCATGAATTTATCTAACTAGCAATAGATAAATCATAAATAGACGAATGCAATTATGTAACATGTTGAGGTTTTGATAGTATTTTGGTATAAATTTATACTTTCCGCCATGGGACTCAATTAAATGTAAAAGATTTCCTGTAGCAACCCTTTCAACTGTCTCTTTGGGAAGTTACCATCGCGGCGCCGGTACTTCTACGGGGAGATGGGAGAGGCCGCGAAGGTCAATTCGCCAAAAGTGACAGTTGCGACGGCAGATACAGGAAAAATTGCACATTTAATTTAAAATCTCAGGTCAGGAAGTACAATTTTATGCACAAAATACTATCAAAATATTAACATATGTTACATCATTGCATCCCTCTTTTTATTATCTATCTATAATTAGTGAGAAAAATATATACTACCATTTCAAAAATCAAAGATGATTAAATTTGAAAACTAAAATATTTCAAACAATATCTCTACACCATAACACTTGTCCCATGATTCCGCATTATTGAGGGAAAATTGTAAGTCGATATCGCGAACCGTTTAGAAGTTATGAGGGTGGCCCATAGTTGGTGAGGCTCTCTGTTTCAATACTTCAATTCAGGCGCGGATCCACGGGGAGGGAAATTGAAAAAAAATCATCCCCCTAAACTTTTTCAGCAACTTTAAATTTTTAACTTATGAGTATACCATGCGACATTTGACGAAAATCTGAAATGACGCATTGGACCAAAATATTTTTAATTTACCCACCCAAAATTTGTTCCTCAATCCGCTCCTGTGTATTATCTCTAAATTGAGTTTACAAATGGAGTATGTCTTTGACTGTGGGACAATTTTATGAGACAATATTTATAAACTTTGATGTTTATTGTATGAATTTTCCATCAAGGAGAGGATTAAGTTATTCAGAAGCTTTATAACGGGAGCAGTGAATCAATCAGAATCTTCAACAATGCATAATATCGATGAACTCTTCCGCATTATAGCGTTAACGTGGAAAATCGGCAGCAATTTTACGTCCGTAACAGATGACGCTCCGTTCTCGCCGTACAAGGGGCAGCCCTCCACAACCTCCGTTTACGAGCGATTTAAGTCGCGTCCTGTTGCTAACCAAAAATCAGGGAAGTCCAAATTATCATATTTTATCTACATCGCCGTAGACTTAATTCTACGTGGGTGCATGTGTAACAAGACAAAAGGCTGACACACCGAATTGAATTCTTCTGGAAATTCTTCGCTTTCTTTCATTCATTCCCCTCCAACAAACTCCATTGAAATTCGCGTAAATAAACATACATAACAATCATAGTAATTGTTATTCAACGCTTCAACCTAGATGAACGAGACAACTTAACGTTTAATGAATTATTGTGGCTATTAGAATCATAGGAATCTTAATTGCCTTTGTAAGGGAGTTCAGAATAATTGTTCATTCACGAAGAGCTTACGGAAATAAACATTCTCAAAGAAACATCGACAACAAATACCACCAAGCTATTTAAATGGAAATCAAAATATTTAAATAATAATGTATAACTCAATTATATTGATCCTTCATTATTACTAACCCCTGTCGCATTTTTTAAAAATACCAATGAACACTACACACCGATACCTTTAAGTCATTCAACCAAAGGTCACGGATAAACCTACAAGAGAGAGAGAGAGAGAGAGAGAGAGAGAGAGAGAGAGAGAGAGAGAGAGAGAGAGAGAGAGAGAGAGAGAGAGAGAGAGAGAGAGGCCCCGAGTCCAACGAGTTTCCTAACTGTGCCCTCTTACTAATCAAAACTCTCTCTGGCGAGTGGAGTGTGCTGCTCTCTCTTTCTTCGCGGCGGAGAGAAGAGTTACACCGTCTCGAAGAATCGGCATCGAAAGAACTTTGTTTTTTCTCCTGAAAGGATATGTAAAATATGAGCGTGTTTGCTTCAAAGATATTTACGTACTGAAAGAAAGAAAAACTGAATTCGACCTTCTGCGAATCTCCTTCACTGGCCTGGATTCGTTTCTTCTTGAGGAACTATTCCCAGCAGGAAGATGCAAGACAATGAATTCTCTCCTAGGGAACGGTGTTTCGCAGTTATCTACGCAACGTTTGCCAGGCACGGCTCCTCGATAACGTTTGCGATATTATTCAGTTGTGGAATTTTCTTTAAAATTTAAGTACGTACTATGTATATTTGAATAAATATCAACACTTTTTCATTTTTCCCATGAAAATAATTCTATTTTTTCACAATCGAGGATTCTAAGTACTTGAGCTTCCTATTCCCGTAGTATTTTGTAAAGGCAATAATTCCATACAGAAATACGTATAAGACATAGTATATTCATAAGCTATTTAATACATTATTGATTGCCAATGGCAATATAAAGATAGGAAACTAGAAAAAATATGTAACACAATCTAATGTGATCAAGTATTTACATTATATTCATGCACAATAAGTTCAGACTGCCGTATTCGGTAACATTTTCCCTGTTGATCAATTTCAATGTTCTCTAAGAAGTGGATTTGACCAAAAGCTAAACCATGAGTTCGTTTTCGTTTTATTTTTAAGGTTGGCACCAATCCTTGGAAGGGTAACATTTTCAACGGGAGAATTGTAAATTCACACGTAAATATTTGCGAGACTCACTGGAAGTCATTCAAACCTCTCTGCTTTAAGTTTATAAAATAAAGAATCAAGTTGATATCAATTAATAGAATATATCTTTTACTTTTGCTGTTGTTATCTGCATTAACGTTCCATTTCTTTAATAAAAATTGAAGTTGATGGAATGTTTACTTTTTCTTGAAGTTTTCCTGTGAATTCTTTAATCTAAATGGTGAATAAAGAAAGTATACATAGAATTCATGTAGTTTACAAAAGTTTACACGGAATAGAAGAAGCTGTCTTCTTCTCCGTCTATACAGGATGTCCGGGGAGGATACGTCGAAACTTCGCAAATAAGCTCTTAAGACAATTTTAAGCATATTTTGTCTAATAAACTACTGGGATATTTGGTTGATTTGAAAAAAAAAATTCCAGGCAAAAATTTGCATTGAAAAAGCATAGAAACGCTCCAGATACATGTAAATTGTTTATTATTTACAGAAGAAATCAATATATGAGTTCAGAAAGAAAAATTAATACAGAAACAAAAAAGCACCTAATGTACACAATTTGACTGCCTTATTATTTCTGTGTTATTTTTCTTTCTGAAATAACTTATTCATTTCTTTTGTAAGTAATAAACTATATACATAATGCTGGAGTCTTTATATGCTTCCGCAATGCAAATTTTTGCGTAGAAAGCTTTTTTCTTACCAATTTTTGAGTGTTTATAACGGCATAGCCATTCATAATATCCAAGTAGTTTATTAAACAAAATATTCTTAAAAGCTTATTTTCGAAGTTTCGACGTTTCCTCCCCGGACACCTATATAAATGGCTAAAGGTGGCGTGTTATACAGAACGTGCGAAAATATTAAATATCCTGTACATATATTGCGGATTCTCTGTATGGATTTTCCTGAATACATAACGCGTCCAACAATCTTTGTAACACTGCAAATAACTTGCTCATTACCAACAATGTTGGAAACCCGCACTCGCGCGTCCGAATACAATATTTCCAGGAGTTCGGGAGTCGCCGGCTCTGTTGGCAAGCGCGCCCGCGCCAGCGCCAGCTGCGTCAGAAGCGCATACATCAGAGCGCATTAGCATAGCGCGCGCGGAACTACAGAAAAGTGCATATTGATATTTGCACGCGGTGTGCAGGACCGAGGACGTGGGTGGGGAGGGGCCGACACATCCCTAAACAGCTCGCCATCTTGCATACTCTGCGCAGGACGCAGCCTGCTCGAGTTAGGAAGGGTGAGGCAGAAGTTGGGGTGGAACACAAAGTGAGGATTTTGTGCATTCCGATTCCAGCAGCAGGGCGTAAGGCAAAATCCTGAAACTCTTCTATGTTTGGACGGGTGGACATAAGTCACCAGCGGCCGCAGCGCGCTGCAGCTATTTCTGTCGGTTGACGATCCTCCATTGGCCAAATCTTCCTCCGCAGGTCCCGTTTTTTATGTCGATAATTTTTTATTTAATTTATTTATTTTTTGAAAGCAGCAAAAATCTGTGAGATATGAAGAAAAGGGATAATCTATACATGTTCCTTTAAGTTCCACAATCCCTACTCCACTCTTTTTCTATTGATAATTATAAATAATGTTACTAACGTTCATGTTTGGCAATATTTGAAAACTGGAAATCGTCGTTCACACGTAACAGAAAACGTATTTTATTCACGAACAAACTACATACTTCACTTGTTAGTATTTTTGACAAATTAAAATTCCCGCTCCACTCTTTCTCTACTACAAAAAATAAAAGCTCGACAAAGCTAGATTTACACTCCCGAAGGTGGTACAACTGCTACCAAATTCCCTAATCCACGCCATTGTGATTTGTATAAGAGTAAACTAACTGGACCCAAGATGGCCGTAGCGCAAAAGGAAATTGGCGTAAACGTTACGACAAACATTGCTCACATATCACGTTTTGCAGCATCTTCTAAAGCTGCGTCGGAAAAGCAAAGCACAAAGCCGCTGGAAAGGTCATCTCTCGAAAGGAATTACTGCGATACGCCGCTGCACATGGAGACTTCAATTATTCGTCATAGATTGTACATGTTATTACGTGAGATTACGTTTGAAAGTGTATCACTTTTATAAACATGCACCCTCATTAGGAGATGGTGAGTATAAAAATAATATACGCGACGCGCTAGTGTCCAAGTGCGTGATCTTACAATATTGTCGAGAGTAACAATAAACGACTAGAATTCAGTGCGTGAGACGACTAGAATTCATTAATATAGCGATTTATAATTTTTAATTAGTAGATTCACATGTACGTAATTTACAAACCAGCAAAGTTCAATTTCTCTAATTTATTCAAATCTTCCCCCTAAATTTCAAGAAAATAACCAAGAGAGAAAACCATCAAGCTCGTGTTTACACAGAACAGATGAAAACATACAATACTGGCATGTGTATCAAAATTGTAACACACCGAACAAGGTAAACTAAACCACATTTAAATATAAATTTAGTACAAACTTAGAAACGCAGTTTAATATCATTTGCATAGACCCATATATGTTTTTATTTTCTATCTCAATATCGGTAAAATATAAAGAATTCGACACGTCAGGCATATTATATTTTAGCACAAGTGACATGAACCAAATTGAAGAATAACCTTTAGTAGCATTGACAATAAACGCATGAAGGATGTTCAAAGTATTTCTTTAAAAAAAGACAGATTTGTAAGAATCCTTTAATATATTTGTATACCCACTAGGGAAAATATCGACCCTGTAACGTTGATAAATTACTATAGGAATCATCTAGTCCTGAATTTCAATTAAAGTGAGATTTTTGTATTTTTCTACAATAATTTTATAATATTCCATCATGTTATTTCTTTGTACTGTAATGTAGTACTGAGTATATTTATGCCAACGTTCCTGGACGCAACACGTGTACAATCATGGGTATGTATGCGAATATAAATAAATACGTAAAAAATATATAAATAAATAACGAAAAAAGATCTCAATTTAAACGAGATACAGAAATCTGCATTCAAAGAATCTACAGCGTCGAAAAAATAATATATAGACGGATTCGACGACTGCAAGTGGTAGCAACTGAACTGGAAAATGATCAATGAATTTCTTCGAGGCAAAATTACTTGAGTTTGCAGACTCCAGCAAAATGAAGAGGGCGAGAGTGCCTGGGCGGTGTAAACAACCATCTGCTTTAAGGCATCACTCGTTGGAGTAAAGTTTTCCGGTTTCATTTCGTCTGCTTTCCGGTTTCATTTATCATGCGATCCTCCGGCAAGACTCTAATAGGGCACTTTGTTTCAATTATTCGCGACGCCTTTAACAGGAAGAGAAATTTTGTCGTTAAAAGAGTTATGTGAACGCGCCAACTAATTATAAATACTTGTGTTTACTAACACGACATGAATAATGTGCTTTTAAAGAGGACTGTGAACATTTCTGGGTAAATTATTTCCAACTGCCTTAAAATGACGACGAAGGTACAAATGAGCTTCCGAGATTTTCGAGACACCTTCGCTAACCGATATTTCTTTACTCGAAAAGGACGCGCATCATGAGTTCATTGTTTCATTCAATATCTGCAACCTGGGAGATCAAAAATCTTAGCGCAAGCCGGAATAATACTTTCATAACGAATTGTCATCTGGTTGCTCAGAGCGAAGTCTCTGGCTTTTCACCAAGGAGGCCCGGGTTCGATTCTCGTCGAATCCCGGAATATCGGATAACCTCATGTGAAATTTGTTCCAACAAAAGCGAAAAAGGTTTGGCTGCTTCACAACGGCTAGTCCAACCATTTGAAGTGTCCTAAACCATTCCCCAAATTCTTTCCCAATTCTCTCTGCTGGATAGTGACGCAGAAGCGCTTAGTTTTATTTATTTGATTATTTTGTACATAGATCAGTTTATATATAACTCTACATATGTATTGATGGCTTATGTTTAACTTATTCTATCCTTATCCTAACTTAATACTACTACAAAGGTTGAGGGGACCATATTGGCACCTCATAAGAACTATTCCAGGTCTGAGAACAATTTACAAAAAATATGGAATGGGTATTTATTTTTTATGCGAGTGGGGAGGATGGGGTTTTTACAAAGTTTGAATGATGATAAAGTTTGGATATGGTATAATTTGGAGAAGAAATTATGGGATAGGTAGGTGATGTGGTGCATGATGAGATCGAGGTTGAATTCATTATGTAATTGTTGGTTAGTTATGAACCAGGGTGCATTAGTTATTGTACGGAGGAATTGGTTCTGAACAATTTGAATTTTGTTGATATTTGTTTTTGCAGCATTGATCCATACAGGGCAGGCGTAGAGGAGGGTAGGTCTGATAATTGTTTTGAATAAGGTTATTGCTGTTTTGTATGGGAGGAATTTATTTCTGTTTAGTATTGATTTTAATTGATGCAATTTGTTTTTGGTTTGGGTTATTTTTATGTCTATATGCTGTTTCCAGTTCATTTTCGTGTCTAAGTGCAGTCCAAGATATTTTATGGGTTTATTTGGAGGATACCAAGGGATGGGCTCATTGTTTAATGTGAGTGGGGTTGGTGGAGTGTATGGTCTTAAAGTGAATATTTTAGCTGCAGTTTTGTTTGGGTTTAATTTTATTTTTAATTTGGATGACCAGCTGTCTATTTGGTTAAGATACAATTGTGTGTGAGTTTTGATATTGGTTAGAGAGTGGCTGGAGGAGAAGATAAGTGTGTCATCAGCAAACTGTGCTATTTTTACTGTTTCATCACTGGGGATGTCTGCTACGTATAGATTAAACAGTGTGGGTGATAGGGGGGAACCTTGAGGTAATCCTGCTTTAATTAACCTGGGGTTGGATAGATTGTTGTTGATTGTTACTGCAAAGGTTCTATTGATTAAATAGTTTTGAATTACTGATGTGATGTAATGTGGAGTGCCTATTTTCCTTAATTTAAAAATTAGTGCCTGATGCCAGACTCTGTCAAATGCCTGAGTTATGTCGAGTGATATGAGTATTGTGTGATGTTTTCTCTGAAATGCAGTGTTGAGATGTTCTGTGATTCTGAGGAGTTGATGTTGTGTGGATGTATGATCTGTGAATCCAAACTGTTCTTTTGGGATAGCTTTTGTAATTTGTAGGTGCTTTTTAAGACGTTGGAGTATTATTTTTTCGAAGATTTTTGACAGGGATGGTAAAAGACTTATCGGGCGATAGCTGTCGGTGTTTGCTGAATTTTTATTTGGCTTTGGAACAGGTAGGATGATGGCATGCTTCCATGTGGATGGAAAATGAGTTGTTCTGAAGCATGAATTGTATATATTAGTTAAGTATGCTATTGCGGGGGGAGGTAAATGTTTTAGTATTGAATTATTGATTTTATCATGACCTGGTGCTTTTTTTATCGGGAGAGAGTTAATGATTTGTTTTATTTCTTTAGGGTTTGTGTAATGTATATTGTGATATGGACCGTAGTTTGGGAGGTTTATGGACTGTATTATTGTGTTGTGATCCGGGTGCGGTTTAGATTGGTTAAGTGTGAAAGTTGACTCAAAGTAATTGGCGATTTCCTCAGCCTTGTCGGTTGGGGTGTATAACTTGCCTCTTGGTGAGTTGATGGGAGGAATTATTGTTTTCTTTTTTAGTATTTGTTTGGTGAATTTCCATATAGAGTTATTTTGTACAGTTAAGGAACTTATCTTGTTCTGGAATTTGAGGTTCATATGATTTTTTATTGATTTCTTAACTATGTTAGTTAATATATTTAGTTCTGCCTTTATATGTGGGTTTTTGGTTTGATTCCATAGCCTTCTGGTCCTGTTTTTGACGCGTATTAAGTTTGTGATTTCTACCGGTAGGGAAGAATGATTAATTTTATTATGTGGTTGAGTATTTGAGGGCTGCGATTCTGATATAGCTGTATGTATTATGGTGTTTAATAATGTTACGGCGTTGTCTATTTCTAAGGAATTGTTTAAAATTTTGATTTTAGGTATTAAATTGCTGGTTATGTTTTGGAATTTAATCCAGTTTAATTTGAGTGTGTTTATTTTGGGGGTTGGGGATCGCGGGGGTGGGATTTGACGAGTGTGTATATTAACCGGTAGATTGTCGGAGTCGAGTTCATGATACGGTGTTGAATAAAAATTTATGTTGCTGTCAGTCAGTCCGATGTCAAGGATGTCTGGTAGAAGCGCTTAGTGAAGAGGCGTGTACGCCGAGATGCTACCTGGCGGTCCTCATGCCAACTAACTGACTACGACGAGACGTGACAATATTAATGGACGATTACTCCCGCGCAATTATAGGAGGATTACTTCTATGCATACTGTCTATGCAGACACAACAAATTTTTAAAAAAGAACACGGTTTGCGGGTGATCCAATATCTTGTTAGACAAGTTCAAGCTGATAATTTTCCATTTAACTCTATGATGACAAAATTACTACATTGAAATTTGCTGCATACTAGCAGTAGATCAAATAAAAATCTAATTATTTATTAACTTATTTATTTTACAGTGAATAACCATAAAAGATGTCTGAAGTAATTTTGCGGGAGAATTCAATGTGCGCATGTTTTCTTGAGTCCCAGCATTTCTCTTGCAATAAACAAAGAAATCATGAGCCTATCAACATTTGCCGACAATACCTGTTCGCTCCCTTGTAATAGAAGCTATTTGGAAAGCAATGAAGCCACAGTTTTAATTTAAATTTATTTGCTTAACACATATTCGAGTTGCATATTTTATTTCATAAGAAATTGCAACAAATATATTCCATATTAAATATAGAGAATAAAAAAAATCACTTTGGTAAGCCAGTGTTTGCCAGGGACATAGACCAAGAAGGTTTTCAATACTCAGAGACTAAATTCTGTTTATTTCCAAATTTGAAAATGTCAGCTATTTTTTACAGAACTCTTTGGCGAGTGTGATTAATATGAATGGTCGTAATCAGTATTATTGCTTTCCTTTGACAATAGGTATAAGTTTTGAAATACAACAACATTGATATACTTTAAGTTGTTAGTATGACATGTTTGAGCCTGAATCACTTCATTGCGTAATTATAAATATCCATTCTGAAGTAATGAAGTAACGAGTAATGCTTATTGTCATTTGCCACTATGTAGGTTTATATTTTATTAATAGATGTTTCCAGTAATGTAATAATTCACCGTCCAGCGAGAACGGCAGAAAAGATAACTCAAAGAATCATTTATATATTTTTACACTTTATACATCTCATTATACGCGTACTACCAATGATCTTAACAGTCCTACGTAACTGCAAGAAATAGTTGGGAATAATGTGAAGGCATTAGTTAGTTTACTTCTGAGGAGAAAATATAGTTATTTTATCAGTAGTTAAATATGACTAAAATATAGTTACATACATAAAATCCTTGTCTAAGCGAAAATGTCGTTTTTACGTTTTGATAAACAACAATGAGTAAATGTACGCGATTTCAGAGACGATGAAACCTTTTATGGCAGTTTTTCCATATGAGAAAAAATGTGAATCTTAAATAATGTACTAAGTGAATAATTTCCCTAGATTCAAAATTATTGTTCAAGATATATAGATAGAGTAATTATTACGAGTTTATGGGCGTGTCAGCTGCTAAGGCCATTAGTCCCGTAAGTGTTTTGCATGTTTTAACACAGGATATTAGTGGAGTTGTTCTGCTAGCTGTCGAGATTCGGCGCCGACCTACACAACGGCTTGATGGGTTTCCTTTATCCAGGTTTCTCTCACCCGCAGGACAAGCTCTGCTCAACCGAGACGTGCGGTATTGAAGTGCATGTACGTGTAAGGGTTGACAAGTCAGAAGAGAGGATAGAACACAGAAGATGAAGGAAAAATCGCACGCAGTCCGCGGCCCGTTTGTTGAAGTACTACTTCGGCATTCGCCTGTTATTGATGCGAGCAACTACAGAAAACTACAGGTCCGAGCAGCCGGCCGCTAGAATTTCCCTCGAGACGACAGCTGAGTTCGTTCGAGCTATCTAGCCGGGACCTTCCGGCCAGAGTCGCAGCAGTGACAGTTGTTGCGCTGAGACACCTCAGCTGGTCATATATATAAACGTAATTCATCAATGCTTCATTGGAGTTGATGATGAAGTGCAATTAGAAATATCTGCGTAACAGACATGAAGATCTGTTATATTTTTGTACGGTACCTGCTAGAATATTATGAAGTTGACAAAGCTAATACTGTCTTACTAATTTGGGTAACTCATGCGTGGTTTTCACTATTTGTTTTCTGAGATTTTACGTTTCAAGTAAATCATATGCATACATTTGCATTTGAAGAGAATAACGTGCTTGAGAGTTTCTTACGAATACAGATTTCAACATAACTGTAGATATATCATTAGCCCCTCCCTAGCCGCATATGTAGAAATTATGTCAACTTGTGAATAAGGCACTTAGTAAGAATCTTAATAGCGATTTATTGATGGGTTCTTACATGGTGATATTACCCCTTGATGGTTCTTACACGATGATCTTCCACAAGGTGATTGTGAATTAAACTGGAATGAAAGCACACTTCCTACGCAACCTTCCACATTTTGTCTTCAACAAAAGTGTACTTATGTGATTATAATGCACGTGGCAATATTACATTCTAGGGAGGTTTTACAAGACGTTAAAATCGGTAACCGCAAACGATTGTGATCACATTCAAGTTCCATTCTTGTTGCCCACGAGGTGAAATGTCAGCTTTTAAGACCCTACACTAAATTTCTAGGAAGTTTCTTACTACGTAAAATGCGCGTGGCTTAGTTCGTTACAATGGATCTTCTTACTCGCCTTAATGAAAATTTCCAGAAATTCCCCTCCCGAGCTCGATTTTGCCAATCAAGTGATCGACCCACGAAGGCAGGTCCGTGTGTAGGTTGCGTACGCGTCCCTCCCGGTGGAGACAAAACGCAGACGGAACTGAAGGACACTTTAATATCGCGCGGGAAGATTGAAAGGAGGCAAAAAAGGAAGCAGCGATCTCGCAACGCAGCATTTAATAAGCCCCACGGCGCGCAGTCGCCGGTGCAGGAGGAGGAATCGAGAACGGCGGAGGGGTTGCGGATGAGGAGGGGGTGAGTGTGGGGAAGGGGGTGGGGCGGGGCCGAGGCTGGAATCAAAGAGAGGCCTGCCGACGAGAACGGGCGCGGCGGATAAAGGAACTAGAAGGGGAAAGGGAGAGGAATGGAAAATGGTGTGCAGAGAGGGAAGAAGAAAATTAAGAAGATAATTAAAAGGAAAACAGAGGGGGATAATTAGTGGTAAGAAGTTAGAAAAGGAAGGGAGGAAGAAGAGTTGAAAATGAAAAAGGAAGAATTATACAAGAAATGCAAGAGAAATTCGGAAATGGAGGTCACGGAATGAAAGAGATGAAAAAAGGTGGAAAAGGAGTAGATGATGGGAGCAGACATAAATGATGGTATAGGAGAGGCAATAGTGCAAAGCAGAGTAAGGGGATGAGCACAACGCAAGACGGTGACAAGTGTTTGGCAGAGGCACGATGCACGCGAGTGCTGAAGAAGGGGAAGAAGAAAGTAGGCTGGCGAACTACAGCAATGAAGCCTGTCGGAACGCGTGTGAATGTGATGCCTCAAACGTTGTTAACAAGTAAGGAAATAACCCACGAAAATAGTCTTATTAACACCATTCTTTTAAGACATCTTTCTTGAAACTCCATTAGCTTCATTGAGGTCTTCTGTCAATTCAAGACGAGAAAATTAATAATTCTGTTTTCTTCTTCGTAAAGATAAAAGTGTGTGGCGATGGCAGAATGCAACGAAATAGGTCAACATTAAAACTGATTCAAGAAAAGAAAGTGTTATAAGTAAAGTAATGAGCTTCATTTCAACTGACAATGTTTTGACGTACAGTACATTGCCCAAGTCCATTTAAGCTAAAAATTCCAACAATCTGTAAAAACATTGTTTTCCATTCGAATTTCCGTGTTCTTCTCATCCCCGAAACTTGAGATATTAACGTGTTTCATCTCAGATAGGATGTGACCATTCTCTACTTTTGTTTTAAACGCTGATGCAACATCTGTGTCTAATCAATAAAATGTAAGTTCATGGTAATGGTATTCACACTGATAAATCAACAATGTTCGTACTTTATATATCACTTCATACTTTCATACTTTATTCACCAAGGAAGAAAGGAAAGAAATAATAATCTCAAAGTAATAAAGTGTCAAAGTAATAAAATGTCTTCCTGCACGGAAAATAATATTTCAGGGCAATTTTCTCACGATTGACAAAATATAGTCTGATTTGAGATGTTTGTGGTTCCACTATTTTACTTACTTTGACTGAAGATGTTTCAACTAAAATCAACAACTTAAAATTGGTTCGTGTACATCCAATTAGTTTTTTATGAAAACAACAAAAGAGATAATAACAAATAATTTCAATTAAAATAATATATTTTCAAATGACTAAGAGTGTTTCAAAGAATTTTTCTCACTTATCAACAACAATATATCAAGTAAAAACGAGAGAATTTACTGTGAAACCTTTTAAGACAATAAACCAAATAATTGAAGTGTTAGGACGTAAAACACGTTAACTCACGTGAAAACGATTGCGAGTAATAAGCAAGAACATTTTTTCCGTAACGGATTTAAAAGAGGTACATAAGGCTGACAACAGCCGGGGGGTAATTATGTGCCATAATTTGGACTAATATTTGAGATTCTCAGAGGATGGACGGCAAATGGAACCGTACGGAAATGATAATGGCACAAACGTATCACTTTGAGGGTTACCATCTTTTACTCGTCGAGCCTCCGATTGTCCCTTAATTTCAGTGCCGAATGGGTATCTAATGGCGCATGCTATTGCGGCCGGAAGTGGCCCGCGAGCCACCGCCCGCAGCCCAGCGAGTTGCGCGGAGGCCGCAGAGGGGACAATGACGGCCTGGCGACGCGCGGATGAGGAGGAGGAGCGACTGCTGCTGACGCGACGCCACCTCGTAAACACTGGAGGCTGCGTGGGCGGCGGAAGGGGCGTGGGCGACGCGACGCGACGGCCGGGTGGCTTAGGCCGGGGCGATGAAGGCGGCGGAGCGGCGTTGGTGGTGGTGGGGGGTGACGCTACCGAGTGCGTGGGTGTTAGCTGCGTGGGCGAGGCGTGAAGAGGGAGGAGCGGAGGTGGCGGGCGCGGATTTCCAAGGAACGGGACACGACGGGGAGATCTGAGTGGAGGAGAAGTAAAAGGAGGAGGTGGTAGCAGGCGTCGGTGGAGGAAAGGTGGTGCGGGGGAAGCAGGTGGGGGGGGGATGAAAGTAACGAGGCAATGGAGGTTGCAAGGCCAGTGAATGACAAGGAGTGTTGTGGAAATGTAGGGAAGAATGCATAGGCAGCTCACGTGATATTTGGTGCCATAAATGTTGCAAGTATGACGAGTTTGGCTGCAGCGAAGATGAGGAAGGCAGTGGGGGGGGGGGGTTGAAATGCGGATCGACAAAGGGAGCTGTATGATCGAGTCCTTGAGAAAGAGAAGAACACTTCTGCGGTGAAGGTGGCGCGGACGCCAGCGCAAGTGGGGAAGAATGAAGCAAGACAGGTGGAATGAAAGTGGAGGCGATAGCAGCAGGAAGAGAGAGCCGCAGAAGGTGAGAGCGGTAGGAGGGAGAGCGGCAGAAGGGAGAGCGGCAGAAGGGGAGTGCGACAGAAGGGGAGAGCGGTTGGAGGGAGAGCGTCAGGTGGCGAGAGCGGCAGGAGGGAGAGCGGCAGGAGGGAAAGCGGCAGGAGGGAGAGCGGCAGGTGGAGAGAGCGGCAGGTGGAGAAAGCGGCAGGTGGAGAGAGCGGCAAGAGGGAGAGCGGCAGGAGGGAAAGCGGCAGGAGGGAAAACGGCAGGTGGAGAGAGCGGCAGAAGGGGAGAGCGACAGAAGGGGAGAGCGGTTGGAGGGAGAGCGTCAGGTGGCGAGAGCGGCAGGAGGGAGAGCGGCAGGTGGAGAGAGCGGCAGGTGGAGAAAGCGGCAGGTGGAGAGAGCGGCAAGAGGGAGAGCGGCAGGAGGGAAAGCGGCAGGAGGGAGAGCGGCAGGAGGGAAAACGGCAGGTGGAGAGAGCGGCAGGTGGAGAGAGCGGCAGAAGGGAGAGCGGCAGAAGGGGAGAGCGGCAGAAGGGGAGAGCGGTTGGAGGGAGAGCGTCAGGTGGCGAGAGCGGCAGGAGGGAGAGCGGCAGGAGGGAGAGCGGCAGGTGGAGAGAGCGGCAGGTGGAGAAAGCGGCAGGTGGAGAGAGCGGCAGGTGGAGAAAGCGGCAGGTGGAGAAAGCGGCAGGAGGCGAGAGCCGCGGAAGCGGGAGTCGCGTCAGTGCGGCGGGGTGATGGGGGGGGCGGAGCTTCCAGCAGAGGCGGGTGACGAAGTCTCGCCTGGTGAAGCCCGCGCGATAATGCAACTTTATTAACCCCGCTACGAGTTTCAATTAAGAAATAAGATGCCGCCCCCGGGCGCGCGACGCACCGCCCACGCCGACCGCTGCCGCTGACGCTTCTCGGAGGCCTTGTTTTAGGGAGAAGATGATGGCCCTTTTCACCTCTGGCTTGTGCCTGCCTCCCTTCGCATCTTCCGAGGCAATGTTCGGCATTTTTCAAGGAAACCTGACTGCGCATGTAGACCTTGCAAAAAGAAGCCACGTTGCATGAGCCGTGAGCCATGAGCAGCATTTACTACACAAAGGAAAAGGGGTATAGGGGCTTACAGGGGAATATTGCGAATGTTCTGTTGTGCAAAATCACGCGTACGATAATGATCGCAAGGTGAATTTTCAAGAATGAAGGCAACGTTAATTATCAATCATTAATACGATAAAGCAAATTTTTACAGTGATACAAAGAGTCCCACTTAGTCTTTATCACCTAGATATTTATTTCGATTAATAGCATTTGATGTCTATGTAAGAATACTGCTGTGTGGACTGTTCTAGATTTTTCATACATGAAAATTGGCAATGATGATCCCGCCGTTGAACGAAGTTTATGAACCTAACCAGCTCTTCGCTGGCCTTGGTCGCCGAGGTCGCTGGACTGTAGGGCCGTAGAAGCCTCGGCTCGAAAAAGTGTGGCAGATTTGAATTCAATGTGAACGAATTTACCCCAATGTAAACGATCAAATGTGGTCGACACATGACCTAATAGTTAAAAAGAGTCCTTAAAAGTAAAAAAACATAATAAGCTTTTCTTCACTAACCCTATACCTCTGTTCTTATGGTCATGTTGACTTGTTTTGCAGGAACGCTGTTAAACATTACAATCGTACCATATATTTTAGACATGCCAACAAAAAAATAGACACAGCCAACGTGCGATTCCAAAGTGAATATTTTGAAAAAAAAAATTCTCCCAATATCATCTATAAAAGCGGGCCATTACCAGATCAAAAAGTAAAATTAGGACTGGAACAGATTTTCTCGAATACAGAGAATAATGTGGATTTCAATTCTCACAGGCAGCGTTGAAAGATGTGATGTATTTGCCATATTATCTCATCATACTTTTGAGATTGAAATAAAAATATGAAGAAAATGTAATTATGAAAAAGCATAGGGCCATTACTGTTATGAATGTTTGGAATATTCAAAATGACGTTTTATCAGATGCTTCGTATAATAATAATAATAATAATAATAATAATAATAATAATAATAATAATAATAATAATAATAATAATAATAATAATAATAATAATAATACACCTACAAAATATTCTTGGAAATTGTAGCTTGAAGAAACGAGTAAATGTATTTTTTGTTAAACTGTATCATAATGGGCACGAAGTGAAATAAAAACTAGTTGTGCTACAACAGCAGGTACTTTCACCCATATTTGTAAATTTTGTAATTTCAATAATTTGAAGACTTCATCAAAAATCGCATCAGCACCATTTCTTTAAACGTACTTTAAAAACAAAGAAAAAATTGGTGCCGTTTTCAAGTTTTAAAAACATGCATTTACTCACACAAAAGCCTCATATTTTAAGAAAATTGTCCATGTATTTATTTAAAGATGTGTTTTTGAAAAACAGATGACATTAAGAAAAACCCTCTATCATCAGTATTTTTTTGCGATTTTAGATAATTCAGTAAGTGCACCGAAAATGGAACTCCCATTTTTATAACCATATTTTTCTTCCAAAAATTGTGAATGACCTTATTTAATGATCTATATTGAAGAACAGATTTCATTAATTAAAAAAATATCTCTTAAATATCGTAGTGGAAGGAAGTCTTCGAAAAGATTTTTAACATTTCCAACTTTCAAAAATTCTGAGGGTTTGATTGATGATTTCTAAGCGTACTTTGCTCTATCCGAGAAAAAAAATCGAAAAATGGGAATTTTTTTCAAGAAAATTTTTAAATGTTGAGGATTAATGTAAGATCCTACGAAAAATAAAAAGTTTATTCTTTAATTTTAAGCGATAATATGAAAATTTGTTAGTGATTTCATTTTCAGACATAAACATATCAAATTTTATTTGTTTTACACTCAATGATGGGTGTAAATATCAGCCGCATCGTTTTGTCAACATTATATGGACAATAAAACTTTTTTAAAACTATTTTATTTAATTATCAGAAAAGAAAAGAAATACTTGTGTTCAATTATAATATTTTAAATGTTTAAAGGAAATCACACAATAATTACATTCGCGTTAATATCGAACATCTTTGTTCCTATTTCCTGCAAACGTTGGAGAGTACTTTTTTCTGGAGAGTACGTCACATACAGCGTGCACTGTTTATAAACGTAAATT